>JAHWXV010000534.1:0-12271 GCA_024586415.1 Phrixothrix hirtus | reverse complement strand
CAGATGTAGGTATACAGTGTGCATGCGCACGACACCGTCCGCAGCGCTGCAGCGGAGGAATTTCAAAACGGTACTTACTTAAAAAAACATGCCTCGTATACCTAATTAAACAGTAACGAATTTTTATTTTAGATAAATCGATTTTTAATACTTCATGACTACGAAAACAATTATTAGAAATGTCGGGCGGAGCTTTAACGTTACTAGATTGCATTTCATATTAAAACTACCAAGTGAAATTATGCTTAATTGTAAGTTTTTATATTTTTAAACGAATGTAATAAAAAAATATATAAATACAGAGTGATTTTTTAGTCCTGTTACCCAATTTGTAATGTAATTTATGAAAGGGAAATTTAGGTGTAATATTTGTTAAGTACAAAGGAGATTTAATAAAAAGGTCTTATTGGTTACAGTTGCAAACAGTTGTTAAATAATATGCTCAAAACGCCCACCCCTTGCGGTTGTACACGCTCGGACTCTTTTTAGCATGTTAGAAGAAACGTTTTCAAGAGTTGCACTGAAAACATCCGTGATTAAGTTTGTAACATTGGCTATAAGTTCATCAATAGTGTGACGATTGTTTTTGAACGCCTCGGACAATGTAGCCCACAAAAAGTAGTCAGGAGACGTGAGGTCTGGGGACCTTGGACGCCATAAGCCCTTGCTTAATATTCGACCACCAAAGAACTCTTGCAAAAAGTTCATGGTTTCTCTAGACGAGTGGCAAGTAGAGCCGTCTTGCTGAACCCAGTTGTACCGTTCTTGAGGTTCCAGTAGGGACCGAAAGACCTAAACCAACGGCAGTATTGCAATCGCTTGTTTAAATCCGGAAGATGAAACTCTTCGAGTAAATCGTACGCGATACGGATACAATTTTAATTTTTTAGCAGCTTTTTGAACACTCGAATACAACAAACGAACTTGCGAGGAAAGTTTTCGTAAACTTTTCCGTGGAGAATTGAGCAATCTTGTTCTCACATCCTCTAAAACTTCATCTGTCAAGCGAGATGATCGGCCACTACGTTATCTGTCGCAAACACTACCTGTCTCACAAAATGGTTTTGCTAACCTACAAATTGACATTTTTTCTGGCGGAGGAACACCAACGAATTTAATTTGAAATGATTCCTTTACACTCACATACGCTTTCGTAGCAAAATATTGTTCAAGAATGAAAACCTGTTGTTCTATGGTAAACGACATTTTGTTCGTAAAACCACGTGAAACGGCACAAAATTTTACACAGCTTAGAGAAGATCAACTCACACTACCAGATCTGTACCGATTGAGTAGCGCTACCAACTTTGTGTCACAAAACAACATTTCCCTTTCTTAGAAAAAAATTACCAGGCATTAAAAATTGGGTAATAGGACTAAAAAAATCACCCTGTAGTATATAAAGCAATTGTTTAGGTTCATCTGATAAATACTTACACCATCTGTACTAAACGCAGACTTTGACCATTTATCTTCCACTATTCCAAGATCACCAGTTAGACCATTAGAACTAGTGCTCAGAAAGAAATGTTCCCGATCAATAAAAATCCACATTCATGTGTGAAAATATTATTTAGTTATTCCTTATGAATGCCGAATAACAGAAATGTTTTTATCAAACATCAGAAAAACAAGACATTTTATTATTGCAATAACAGCTAGTTTGTTTTTATTTATTATAGCAAGCGGAATGATATTTTAGGGGTCGATAATTTAGATTAAATCAAAACAACAAATACGAAAAATAAAAGTAATAAAAAAATTATCCCAGAACATTAAATATACTTCGGCCCTCAAGGCACAAAAAGCGTTTTGCACATATAGCAGAGAATGCAAAATGCTTTCCTTCTTGGTTATAAATTGTAAAACCCAACACGAACTAGTCATTTCACAAATCATTAATGTCATTTAAATCCAATATTTTATAAATGCAACGTACTTTTAGCTGAAAATTTTCATCAAATAATTTTATTGCTAGAAGTAAGGTTTTGACTCTTTTGGCATTGTATTTGACTTTAGGTATCTTATACATTTCGTCAAAATGAGATGACGTCAAGCAAAGCTGGCATTTTGTTTTCAATGAATTTTAGCCTGACCCCAAGTTTGTTTCTCAATATTTTATACTTTTTTGTTGATTTTCTCTAGGAATTGCAGAAACTTGTTTTTCTTTATTTTGTATTCCTCACTGGAAAGGTCTTGATCAGCGTTAGTTTCAGGACCATAATCCACTGCCAGGAAGGAAAGCTTCTTTACAAACATGTTTCCGTTTTTGGATCTTGGAAGTTTTATTATTAGCTATAACTTTTACGTGCTCTTCTGTCAAAATACTTTTGTGTGACAGTGGAACTGTCAGGTGGATTTACAAAATTATATTGTTTCCCACCACTGTTGAAAGAAATTGCAGCAGCCTCACAATGTGTTTCATATGAGCTTTTCAGTGAGAAATTTATTCTTTTTCTGCTCACAAATATGCAGATTGTGGCAGCTACATTCGTGTTCATATTTACGACAAGACTACAGGCGGTAGCAATACATCTTTTAAATTACACCAGAACGTCATTTAGTAGACCACAGTCTTCCATACTATATGATTTATAGCTGAACTACCAGAGGAGGACGAGAGATATGCAATTTTCTGGCAATCTTTGTGTTCACCACACATATGCAAACAGGCATTTTTTAAGTCCTTATGTAGATTCTGCACTTCCTCCTGTAACGAGAAATTTTCATCCAGTCTATATCGAATGGCGGAAGTAATACAATACTGTAACCTGTTAGCATTATTCTCGACGATTGTTTGTAGATTAGGAGGAACTGTTTATTTCTGAAATTGCTGTGTTTTCGTCCTGAAATACAGAATCTCTTAGTTAGGACTCTGTTATATTCATTTCGTATAATTTAATAACTTACCACAGACTTCGCATAATTGTTTGGGAAAATGCGCAGAAGATAGTTTTTGCATTCTATTTTTCCCCAAGACGATTAGAAGAAACTTTCTAGTCACACCACTGTTAACATCGCCAATTAATTGATGTTATATGACACTGTATATTACAATGCTTTTCTTGAACCCTCCCTTTTAGTATCGGCTTTCATCCTAGCCGAAATGTCACTACAGTTCTTAAAGCATTTGCGACTAAGAATTGCAATATTCTTCCTCTGTGATCGTATGCTCATTATACAATATTTGTTTCTTATACCAATAAGTAAAATGTTCTTTGTCCTCGCATCAATAATATACGCCTAATACGGAAAATCTTCTGAAAATACAAAACATAATAGTAATGTCACTACTATTCATTTAGTAAATAGCAATACTTACAACTTCACAGATAGCATCATAATTTGTCGAATAGGATGTTTTGCCCAAGCTCCACCTGCAACAGCATTAATCAACAGAATGCCGTTTGCATCTATTTCCCTCAATTCTTGAGTATAACGAGCTTCCTGTTTCCCGGATTCTTCTACGGTTTCCCAGGAGACTGTGTATTAAGTTTGTAATGTTACACTGGTGGTTTTAGTATATTGAAGGGGTCATAAATAGTATACATAAAAAGAAAATTATTCTACGGCGGAAAGCTAGTGAACAAGGTTCCGAAAACGAGAACATTGTTGATGTTATTTCCCTCTGATTCTTTAATGAGGCTTATTGTTCTTCCTATGTTGCACATTTTACAGCGAAACAAAATATTCGATTCTAACCACCTTCTTTGCTCGTTTGTAATCTCCATATGGCAAAATGCAATCGAAAAGTGGATGTTTCGATATTGCACTTACTTATTATATAGCATAATTGATATCGAACTATCGTCAAATTTCAGGAATTATACTGTTCTGCCGCTAAACATATATAAAATACTTTATGTATATTATATTATATACACTTGAACTGTCATCTAAATATGAGGACTATTCGACAGGCGAGCCATGTTGAGCATAGTGATAACATTCGCCTTCTTTTAGAAGCGTAATGTTGAAAATTCACACGAATCCGCCGGATTGTTTAAGTTTTAAACCGGTGAGAGACTGGCAAACATAAAAGCTGTTAAAATGTCGAGCATTATTTCCCATAGAATCCGTTAAACTAACATGCAAGTCGCGGCCCAAACTTACTATAAAAAAATAATACTTGACTTTATCGCGGTATTTCTAGCGTGGTCTTTTACCGTCTATTATAATTTTGCCGAACCTAAAGAACTTCCATCTCAATGGAAATGTTCAACGTGCCAAACATCAAATTATCCGAGTAGAAGGCATGTTTCTTTAAATGTTTCGACTGAAACATTTAGCGATCTTGTCTAGGTTTGATCCCACAACCTTTGGGTTCAGAGGTAAACATGATAACTATTAGACAAACTAAGCTTGCAGTACTTGCCGAATTAAGCAACACAGTTCCTATAAACATATACCGACTACTACAAAAAATGCAACAACTAAAATTAGGTGAGCAATTTTATTGAAAGGTTTACAAGAGATGTAATTTATATTACAAACAAACAATTAAAATTTAAAAATAAAAGAACAGAAAAAAAGTTTTTTCAATAAGGAGTTACTCCGGCAAGATTTGCTGTGCATTCATTTAAATGGCGTGGCAATCAAGTAATCAATATCAATATCATTCCAAGCTTCTTGAATCCGCAGCCTAAGATAGTGCAACTCGCCTGGAGATTTAGTAAATCATTTAGACGCCTCCCGATCGCGTTCCATAAATGCTTAATGGGTGAAAATTTAGGCGAGCGAGCAGGTCATGGGAGGATTGTCTAGCTTGTCTAGAAAGAATGCGGCGTTAGAGGCGTTCGGGCGGGAGTAACTATGACTCTCTTAAGATATCGGGCTTGGTTTCGCTTGAGTATGTGCCAGCGTCTCCAAGGATCGGCATGAATTCAAGGCGTTGACGGTTACAGGTACTCGAACTTTTGGCCGAGTTACTTGTCTCCCGAGACTTCATTCTGACCCCTTGCGTTTGAGGACCTGTGTACAGGCACTAGAATACGAGCGAGGTCCTCCTAGGCTCACGCGTTTGAGGTGTCGAACCCGGGACGTATAAGCTTGGGCCAACGATCCCGGGCACTGGTATCCTAGCTGTGCCAGGACGAGCGCAGATACAGGCGCTTGAGGTGTTGGACCTGTATGAAACTTTTATTCTCTACAGACACTAGTATCCGAGCCTAATTGTCAAAAATAGGGAGACAGGCGTTTGTGTGTGGTATCTGGTTTCGTTTGAGTATTTGCCAATGTCTCCGGGCACTAGGATCCGAGCCTAGCCTCGCTTATTGTCAGGATAGTCTAATTGGGAGTCCTTTTAACCCTATAAAGACGACCGACCTGCCAATCTGACGACGGCCTAGAAGTAGGCGTTTGAGGTGTCGAACCTGGTCTCGTTAGAGTATTTGCCAACGTTTCCAGGCACTAGAATCCGAGCCTAGCTTTTTACGTCGGAGAGCATAGTTGCGGCTTCAGTCCTTCTCAGGACCGGCAGACTGTTCAAGTTCTGTTAGAGGGTAGGAGTGCCGCACCTCTACGTGGTACCGTTAGGCAACGTGCCGAATATCTGGCACGGTTAATTGCGGCAAACGGGCGTAGTCCAGACGGTCAGCCAGTTGAGACTGACATGTTCCGTCACAGAAATTGGATCTATTCAATATTCTAGTGTCAGAATATAGTGAGTCGCCTCCACGTTGGTACGAGGCGGGCAACCTTTGAGCACCATTGTGCTGACGGCTGAATGACCCATGTCCGAAAGGAGGCGGAATTGGCGGAAGCCCTGAGTTAATCACAGCGTCCGTTGGGGATACTCCATAACATCTAGGGGTATCTGGGTTAGCACTAAATCTAGTGGGTGCATTTTACGAAATGTGCAAAGAGCATTCATATGCCTGACCATACTACGATGCCACCGTGGAAAGGAGAGATCTTTGTTCACACGTGTGGGCTTAGACCGTTACATCCGCATAAGGAAGGACAAATGTGGTCCTCGCCTCGAATCCCACCTGTGAGGCCACAACCGGAGGACCAGCGCATGGTATTTATACCTAACGCTGGACGCCCTTGTAACCCAGTAAATCGGGCGGTATCTGTCACAACCTAAGTCTACCCCGACCTGACGGATAGGATAACTCTGTCTCGGCATCCTAGGCCTATCTGTTTCCTTTTAGGAATTATTCTATTCGATGGTTTTCAACCCACAGCTTTCAATTGATCAGAGAACTTCCTGGTCAACCCATCGGATAGTTAGTACATCCGTATTTTTAAGAGCCTTTTCCCCTCTACAAAAGATCCCACGTTATCAGTGGGAGATGGCTAGTTAATAAATAACGAAATGAGCCCAAGGAATATTACGGGCCTAGTAATTCCCGCGAGAGTTGCTTGGGGCCACTCTGAAAGTACGGATGTGAGGTTTTGCCTCTCCTATGATATCTTAGCGTATTGTTGCTTCTATCTTGAACCAAAAGTGATGGCCGGTGGGAATGGCGGCCACCTAACAAACCCAGGGCCACAGATTTACCTAGCCAAATGCCTCGTCATCTAATTAGTGACGCGCATGAATGGATTAGCGAGTTAGCTTCTTCCTAAAAGCGTGTTATAGCCCGTGCCGTATGTGGACGCGCATTGTTTTGTTGGAAAATGGGATTTTGCAACTCGCGAAGATACGATAGTGCACAAACTCCAGCATCTTGGCAATGTAACCAGCTGCGTTTAAGTTGCCGTCAACAAAGACCAAGGGTGATCTATTACCATAACATATTACACTCCATATCATCACTCCTAGTATGAAGGTTGTGTTAAGTTCCACAAAAAATGTTGAATTTTAGAGTTCTTCGCATACAAGATTAAGACTCGTCATTGAACACAATTTGATTCCATTTTTGTGCCTAATTCGGTCTTTTGTTGCTCTATTCTGGTCTGCGGGGTCGGTGAACTGAGGTCATAGGAAGACACAAAAATGGACGGTCCGAATGCAGTTCATAAGATTTTATACGGCGATAAACAGATGATATTGACATTCCGCGTCGTACACCTCCCATCCAATCTATTGCAATTGACCGAGTTGTAGAAAAATCTGTCTCTTGTGGCGAAAAGTCTAAACGACGTTTTTCACTATCTGCAGTCTCCCAGGGACGTTCAGATCCAGGGCAACGTTGTTGAACCCCATCTTAGGACCATCTGGACCAACATCTCGCCACCGTTGCAACATGGCCAACAGTATCTCTAAGTAAAGGTCCGGACACTCTCATGCCAATATTACGGCCACTACAGAATCATTTAATTACCGATAATGTTCACGTTGATGAACTCTCGGCATTCTTGAATGTTTATAATGTAATAGCGGACAAACAATTCGTTTAATTGACACACCGATTGTTTTATTTCATAAAATTTATTGTTACTACGTGGAAAAAAACATATTAAAAATAACAACGACAACAATCGATTGACAGATTTTATGCAAATTTTGTAATGGGTCAAGATTGGAGTTTGTATTATATTAATTTATAAAGTAATGTATGTGGTAAATTACCGGTTTATGAATTTTATTTTGTTCATGTATGTTTGAAAATAAATAGCACGCAAAAGAAATCAGTTAAATTAATAAAAAGTATTTGCTAAAAAGAAGGTGGCTAGATCTAAGTTGGTATCTGAATTGGCAACAGTAATTGTGAAACTTACTAGAAATAAGTAATAGTGAGAGTAGTGTTCCCGGAAGAACAGCAATTAGAAAAGGGAGACGTGTAGCGACTGGCGAGAAGAGAACGCGGGAGGTGTATTACGCCATTTTGATCGTGGAAATAAAATTGTTTAAAAAGGTAACTTTAATATCGAAATCAATATTATTGGGTGTGTAAATAGTGAAATTATACTTCACCAGTAGTGAAGAGTAAATCCTATAAATTTAGGAAATTCAAAAATAACCTCGCGTCGAAGTGCTGACGCCATTTTATAAAATTCAACAACCAATTCTTTGGTGGCAAAACCAAGGCGAAATTCAATGATTTAATATTCAACTGGTAATATGGGTACCAATCATCCAATAATTTGATGAATTCCAGAAACTTAACGTTAACAAGAAATTACGGGAACACAAATAAATTAATTGTACAGGTAAAATATATTATTAAACTGTCATTGTAGAATTGTTTAAAAGTCCAATGAAAATTAACAAAAATCTACGAGTCAAATTAAAATTCTGGAAGTATCGGAACTCAAAAGTGCTGACGTAGGTGCGGCTTGCGTAACAGTAAATCTCAAGGCCGATCTAGGGGCGTATCGTGAACTCAGAGTGTGAGTTAAATAAAAAGTTATTTTATGCGACATTATTTTAATTTTGATTAGCTTTTAATGTTTTAATATCTGAAAACACCCCACGTTAATATTTTATATACAGAGTCAGTCACTAATAAGGTGGGATTTTTCGGAAATCAATTCTGTACGTTGGTGATCATATCAACAACTATGTCTTGTTGTTAGAATATCGCATTCGTTGTTGATTTTTGCATTTGTTTGTTTTTATTTAGAATAAGTTGCTATATGAATTTTGATGATATGTTCGACAGCTGATTCTCATATCAGTGTAATCTGTAAAGGGCCCTTAGTTAATTGTACTAGTAGTTAATAGTAATAAAATTGAAAATTAACTTGATTTGTAATAAAAATATCTCAAATTGTAATAAAGTGAATTCTTTTGCTAAATAGTTGTTTTCTTTGATTCAATCAAGTTTATAAAATATTTAAATTGCAATATTCAGGTACTGATTGTTGAATTAAATACGACAAACTATACAGATTTTGGAAAATTGAAGGTTGTACCCTGTAGAAATGGAGTTATCTCATAGCATGCCGGAGCAAAGAACCCAAAAGTAAACGGTAAAGTATTTTCTGATGTATAAACATTACAATTTGGCGTATCAACGTGGACCGTTAGAAAACCCTAAAACATTACAACTGTCGGCCTTGAAACCCAGTAACCATACAGCGTTACAATTTTAATCATTATTTTGTATTTGTATGTATGTCCAAAAACGTATGATACAACCTATTGATTCAATTTGGAGGTTATGATGTAATTTTATGTTACATTATTAATTATATTTACGTAATAATCTTAAATAATTGACGTAAACGTGGCATTGATGACTTTGAAAAATTGCTATTAATTTTTAGAAACTGTGGCGCCTTTAGGTGTTTTTGGATCCACGTTTAACAAACTATTTTGTTTAATTTTTGGGTCATATCTGTCCTCAAAATTTTTAAACGAAATTTTTTGACACACTTTATGTGTTACAAATATTTACCAATTCGTTTCGATTTCAATTACTTCTTGCGCCAACATACTTGCACTACGATTGCCCTCGTAACTGCTTACTCTATAGTGATATCAGCTCGCACCTTACGCGGCTTGAAATACGTATCATTTTACGTCCCAACTCTGCTTTCCGGTAATTCATTACTATAATATCAACGTTTATAATTTTAAAAATTGCACAGCAATAAAACATAATTTTTGTTTTCCTCCACCGCATTTTTCATTATTATAAATCGCATGAGGATGTTAATTTATTTTTGCACTTTCGGGACTAAACGCCATATTTAGTCACTTGTTTCCATAACTAAAGAGACGTTTTTAATCTCAAGGAATTAAAATTTTACTTTAGTCTCAAGGGAATTAAATTACTTTAAATCCTGCATAAACAAAGTAAATCCCTAGCAATAACAAAAATCTGGTGTGAGCCAACACATGACTTTCTCTTACGTAAATAGATATACAAATGTTCACAAATAATTAAAATATGATTTATGTTTATTTTGGGAACGATAATTGTAACGGTCACCTATCCAAGTTACTGGACACGTAAAACACTGCTTAACTCCAGAGATTTTTTCTGATAACTTCCTTCAACGAATTTTTCAGGAAAACCTCCAAGTTCACCTAAAAGGATGTCAAGGACATAAGAACCGGCACTTTATTGCCTATTATTTTATGTATGAATTGAAAAATTATTTTAATTATACAGTTTTTGTAAAATTATAAATTACAGTAAAAGTTGATCACATTTTAGCGTTTTAATAAATGAGGAACCAAAAATTTCAAGTTAGCTTTGTATTAGCTATGTATTTATTTTTGTATGTATATGTGCATCTACTTATTTCTAACAATGAATCGTCGTGCAATTACGCATTTAAAGTATTTGTTTGTTAGGAATTAAAATTTTATCTGTTATCTTTATTACATACGTATGTACATATATTTACAAAACATTGATATTGTAAGTACTTTATCTTGCATATATGTATACATTTATTAAATAAATAACATCCTCCCAACAAATTTCCCTGTTTTATGCAAGGAATACTACCGAAAATGATTTAGAATAATTAAAAAGAAACTCTTTTAGAATATATCTAAATATTCCCTTTTTTAAGTTAATTTAGTTTAAATATATTCACTGAAGCACTGCTTACAAATAACACATTAAAGAATCACAAATCACTCGAAATTAAAATACAACGTTGTTACTTTATGTGTTGCCTAATATAAAAAGACAAGCGTCCTCCTAAGCATAGCAATTACTTCAGCGGTTCCCCAGTCAGGTGGCGGAGTTTGCTGGATATAAAAGCTTGTTTTCGTAATTCTCAAACTGTTTTAAATAGAATAGGTTGCACGCTAGCAGTCACAGCGGGTAGTGGTCTCTGCTAGTGGCTCCTGTTTCTGTCTTTGCCCTTGTACTGTACCTTAGGCGTCTTCTACATATGTAGCGGTGGGTCGGGTACAGTACAATATATTAGTGCTAATTATAAGCATCATGATTCAATAAAGTGTTAAATAATAAATTAAAAATCCAACAAAATGAATGGAAAAAACTTCGAAGACTTACAGGAAACCCTAGAACTAGTGCTAGCAAATTACAGAGCCGGCAACAATCAGGAAGCCCACAAAATAATGGGAACTTTCCCTAGAGACGTCATTGAAAAAATCAGCGACCAAAAATTCAACAACCTTCCACTAGACAGAAGACTGGTACAGGCGCTGAAGGAATACAACAGTCAACCTGTTAAACCAGCAAGCAAAAACAGCGAAACAACCCCCCAGGTCATCTCAGAAGTAAAGAAACTCCTGGAATCTGAAATGGACTACACCTCAGAATGCACCTCAGAAGAAAAAGTAACCATAGAAGATTACGTCAGTGAAACTGAATCAGAATTCAGAACAGTAAATTCAAGAAGGAAGAGAAGAAACTCAAACCCAAACGAGGAACCTGCAAACAAAATTGTAATAACAAACAAACACACCAGCCACTGCAGCAATTAGATGCAGACAAACCAGAAACCAGACCAGGAGTAATGCATGAGCTGACTACAGAGGAAGCCGAAGAAACCCCCACCAGTTGTTCTAAGAGACAAGTCATACTGGCAAGTTCTCGTAGGACAAACTAAGCAAAGAAATATTGGCATAATAAAAGCCAAAAACGTGACGGACGGCATTTCAATACCGCCAGCTTCGGAACGGGACCATAAGAAAATTGTCGCGATTGTGCAGCTAGACAAAATTCCATTTCACACCTACCAACACAACTCTGAGAAGCCCCTCAGAGTAATCATCCGAGGCATTCCTGAAGCCATTCCAGAAGAGACGGTCAAAGCAGACCTAGAGGAACAGGGACTCTCAGTTCTATCCGTACGTAGAATGTACAAAGGTGGCATGGAAAAAATCTCCACGCCCCTTATGTACGTCCAACTAAACAAGAAATGTGACGCCGCAAACGCGAAGCATATTTTCAAACTCAATGAAGTGTTTTCGCTGGGAGTCACAGTCGAAACACCGCGTCGCAAAAAGACGATTATACAGTGCCACCGGTGCCAGCGCGACGGGTACTCCAGGACATCCTGCTACGCGATTCCCAGGTGCTTAAAGTGCGAGAGTGACCACCTTACTGAACAATGTGTCAAAGACCGTAGTACACCGGCAACATGTGGCAACTGTGGAGGCAGTCACCCAACCAACTACAGTGGGTGCGCAGCGCGACCTAAACGAGGACGGCAGCGAGTAAACAAGGCCCACAAACCGGCGCAACGTACGCCGAAGTTACAAGAAGCAAGCAGGAAGTCGCGAACATCGAAAACGCAAAAATAAATCAAACACTGGATACGCAGCAACAAACGGTTAATAGTCCATTTACCTTATGCAGCATTTTAACAATGCTGGGAAAGCTAGACACCGAAAAACTAATCCAGGTAGCAAAACAACTTCTAGAAGAAATTGCAAACTCAAACATTC
>JAHWXV010000532.1:0-14853 GCA_024586415.1 Phrixothrix hirtus | reverse complement strand
TGTCTCTACCTTTATTCTGGTTCTGGGAGAGCAATCGCGAAATTGTGAGAAATATTTGCCATCGTAGCAGATGCAAAATTTTTACCATTTACAGTGGCGCACGAATTTTGATGTATTTAGAAAAAATCCGAAACGTTGGTTCATAACATTAAAATGTATTTATTATTACGAGAAACTTTATTACAATTATTTCATATAACAGCTAAAAAAACATTTCACAAAACGTATGTGTACAAAATTACATAAAGTTACATAAAATAAATAAAAGTGCTTGCACATATTTTATGAAAAATAAAACGTTGTTTGCTAGTATATAAGTTGCCCAAGAAATAAATGTCTTTATTAAAAACAAATTTGTAAAAATTTTTAGACCGATTCAAAAAAGAATTGAAAATTGTTGTGTAAAGTTCAACTACACATAGGGACCTAAATTCAATTATACGTTGCACTTGTTTTGCTGTTTTGTATCAAATTACTATAAAAATTCCAAAATATTTTTATAGTTATGTATTTAAATTTATTTCTAGTCTTATATATCTAAAATTAATAATAATTAACTACTTATAAGAAAAAAGAAATTTTATTTTATATAAATCTGTGTTTAATACTATGAAAACAATTGTTCGAAATAGCGGACGGAGCTTTAATATTTCTAGACTTCGTTTCACATAAAAACTAGTAAGTGACGTTATGCTTAATTGTGAAGTTCCTATATTTTTGTTTTAATCTAATAAAACACTATATAAATAGCATATATGACAATTTTTTTAGGTTCTTCTGATGAGTACTTTCACTATCTTATTAAAGTACTTTAAATTCCGCATAAACAAAGTAAATCTATAGCAATAACAAAAATTAACCAATTAAAATTACACATTGCTGAAAGCGTTACTATAGCGCTTCGCAAATGAAATTTAAATAGCATTTACCACCAAACATATGTTGGTAAATCAAACGAACTGTAAATGCCAAAATCATGCAATTTTACTTTCTTTGGCCTTTTTGATTTAAAGTTATTCGAAAATGTAAAAAAGACGAATATATCTCAGGACTAAAAGTGCTTTCTAATCCCTCTCTCGGGATTGAAAGAGACGCTTCAGTTTCTTGTCATATCATATACAGTTTACTCCCTCTATAACTAGAGACTAAGGGACCAAGTACATTATCTCGTTATAAACAATTCTAGCCAGCACCGAACCCACAAATAGAATTCCTTACTTACATATTTATTAGGTAATTCTTTCAGTAACTGCAGGCAAGTTTAAAACACCTAAATAACTTATGTGTGTTCAATAAGTTACATAATATTACACTCCTATGTACAGTAGTAGGTGTTGCTTTATGTTACCGCGGGCATATTCTCAATCGGCAATTTTTATCGATTTCTCACGGTCCCGAGTATTTGTATTATTTGAACTTGTAAAAGTACTTATTTATTTTCATCAACAACTACAGGTATTCTTATTATTTTTGAATATTTAATTCATAATTGTATAGGCATCGAGTTCTAATATTAGGTGAATATGATTAACATAGAATAATGGGCATGATTTGTAAATTAAATTGCTTGAAATTATGTATGTATATGTACCTATAAACTTCCAAACAATGTCATTGAATTTAGGTAAATCGTAAGAAGCATAAAATGTAATTAAAGGAAAAAATAACTTTTAAGGAATGTTTATTTTACTTTTAACAATCATAAATACACTGTGTTTCCACGTTTTAATACAGACCCCTATTATGTATCATAAGAAATTATGAATTTCTTTTCACAGATGTGTTAGGTTCAAGGTCTTTAACTGTAGTTTATATGTTTATGACTACATTTTAAACTTCACAGTTGTAGTTTTAGAACGAAAGGTTAATAAAATGGGATAGAAATTTAGATTAATCATAAAATCTGTCTTTGATATCCACTGCGCATTAAATGGCACAAATAAATAAAAAGCGGAATAACATTGCTATAATAGTGAACAGCTCAGAATTTCAGAAAAATAGGACTAACTTCCTAAAACAAGTCAACGAACTTCGTTGTTGCTTTGCAACGCGGCATCAAACAGAAATACGTATGTATATACATTTTCAGATGAATCCACCCGCTAACGTTCAACTTGGACTTCTTGGAATATACATATGTATGTATAATTTTCGACATTACGTGCAAAAACTTATGGAAAAAATATGAATCTCGTTCATTTTTCTTCACTATAATGGAATACAGCTCGGAATAGAGAGGTTATTTTATAGAAATTGTGATAGAAAATTCAGGGGACCTTGAAACTTCCTCATTATGAACTAAAACCCCTTATATCCGTGTTCACTATATTGAGAGTCCACTGTCTTATATACCAAGTTACTCTTTCAATCCTGAGCATTTCTTGAACAAGAGCGAAAGGCACAATCTTTCGTGCGATTAAAAAGCACTTTAGTCCTGAGATAGTTACATCATTTTTTGCAGTTTTCAGCGTAACAACGAGAGTGCGTCCGTCGGTACTCAGATGAACAGAGATTACTCGACCCAACGTCTATTGATTTGGGCGTTTTTACTCATTTTTCATAAGAACAAAAGTATTCTCTTGTATATTTGCTTTATCTTCGGCCCACTTGAAGCTACTTTGATTGTTATTTTTGTCAAATATCAGCGTGAAGTCGTTGCAATATTTACCACCTTGCTAAGGTGTTAATGTTTTGAAGGGAGTGTTCAGATTTTGGTAATGAATTCAGAGGCTCCAGTGTGAGAAAATTTCCCGGAGTGAGAGAAAGGAGGATATCGGGGTCAGGAATTTGAGCATAGAAAGGTCTTGAATTGAGAGTAGATTCAACTTGACAAATGATAGTGAGGAATTCTCCATAAGTTGAACGTTGCTCTCCAACGACTCTTCCGGGCTTGGTTTTGATTGACTTGGCCGTCGCTTCGCCCAGAGAGTTGAAATGTGGAGCGCCTGGTGGTAACAAATACCAATTGACTTGCAAGCTATCACAAACCTATCTGAAATATATCAGAGGTAATCGGTTGGCACCGACAAAGTTCGTATCACTGTCAGAGAAAATATTAGAAAACCGATCGCATCTGGGGATAAATCGCCTGAAAACTGCTAAAAAGGCGCCGGTAGACATGTCAGATGCCACTTTTAAGTGAACACCTTTAGTAGCAGAGCAAACTAAAACATTGATGTACGCCTTGTGTACTTTGGGCCCTCTGTACTTCCCCACAGTGGTGCAAAAATGACCACGATGGTCGAGGCCGCCCTTAGAACATGCCTTGAGTTGTGAGACGCGATGTAGTGATAAATATCCCATAAGTTGAGAAGCTGGTTTGGGTTTAATTCGGAACCCAGGAAGGCAGTGCGATGCATCAACCCTGGATGTGAATAAGTCCAATGCGTATGTTGAATAATGAGTTCGGTTAGACGATGTGATCTCTATAGGAGTAACGAATATTTTACCGAATATGAAAGTTCAGAATGACTTAAACGGCTACCTACTCTTATGTAATAGTCCGCATCTTAAACTACGAAAGTTTTAAGAAGGTTTTGAAAGAAAACGTTCCTTTTGTAAGTACGAAAAAAAGTATATGATAAAACTGTGTTCTGGACATGACGCACGAGAACAATTATTGCTTTTTGCATTTCGTAAATTGATATTTTGGAAGCAAAATAGGAAATTTTCTTCTCCATTGGAAGTAATCGAAGTAAATAGGAAATAATGTGTTGGATTTGTGGCAAAGAAGAATAGTTACTTATAAGTTGATCTTAGTCATTGACCTCCAGGGTAGTTGCAAAGGTTAGTAGTTGCTCATTGACGACTTAATCCTAGGAAAAGTCTGATATTGGGGACTTGGAATACCATCCAACACGAGACAGAATTAAAAAGGAAGGTCCCTTCCACGATATGTTAGAATTTCTGGCTAGGAGTCGTCCCTTTGGAAGCCAAGTTCGCAGGATGTTGAATGGATGGAACGTAATAGCAACGATTGGAAGGAAGGCTTTCTTGGACGAAACTGGCTTAGTTCGCTACAAATGCCTTCGACCTGTGCATGAGAGCACAATCTTTGAATGTAACGAAGCTCCAAATCTCGCCAAAGATAAGTGTTTCTGAAAGCCTGTGTTTCGTGAAAGATATTAGGTCTAACAACAAGTGGGCTCTACATTGCTCAAGTCTGGGCAAGGATAAAATTTCCAAAAGCGAGGTCTTTGTTTTGGCCATGACATTAGAGTTGAAAATTTCTCCACCTACTGACCCTGTTTGTAGAAAAACTATCGCTGCATATCTCACTAAAAGGCATCTGAAAACCCAAAAAGCTCAACTCTATTGAGATTATCTATGGTGAGACGTCTAGCTAATTTTGTTTCGGAAAGCTGCGGAACCTCGTTCTTAAATTGCGACCAAGAGTCTAATATGTACGAAAAAGGAATCTCAACCCATCCAATATGTGATTCCGATAATTTTTGCATACGATGTTTGATTATAAGGCTAATTAGCGCACAAAATCCTAATGGATCGAAAATCCTTGAAACCTCTGAGAGAATATCCCTCTTTGTGCACGGCCCGCTATAGGAACAAACAGGAAATGAAAACGTATCGTTTACGGGATCTCATTGAAGCACCAAAACCTTAACGAAGTTTGGTCAACTTTATCGAATGACAATGGCACTTGTACATTAGAAGCTGCAAAAAAACTCTGGCTGGTTGGTGGTCCGCTTCTTGAGTTGGAAATATCCCTTTTGAAGCAAATAAAATAGCTCCTTCTATAGTTTCAATGCGGACTGAATGGAATTATGTTCATCCAGGATGTCTTCGATGTAAGTGTTTCGTAATAGCACTCGAGAAGTGTCTTGAAATGGTTTTTCCTCTATTTGGGCAAACTATATTCTAATGGATTGATATTGAAAGAACATTTTATCATACACAACCGGGTTTAAAATGAAAGCTTGTCCTTTCTGATTAATGGAAAATCTCCAAACTATATTTTGGTATCACTTGTGTGACGCATTTGCGAGTATTTGGCGAAACGTTTGTTTTATGTCTGCCGAAAAAACTACTGCTTAGATTCGGAAATCGTGTAGTACGCTTCTCAAACCGGTTCGAAGTTTTGGACCGGAAAAGAGTATGTCATTCAACGATAAATACTTTGGACCTATTTGGGAACCGTCGAATACAACCCTTAGTTTTAAAGTATTGAAAATGCTATGACGCGGAATGACATAAGAAGAATGGAGAATTGATTTTGGCATAGAAATTGAACTCAAAGTTATATGCACTGTTTTTGGGTAAGTTTGCATAAACTATTTGTAAGCTTGATAATTATCTGGAAATTTCGTAAGCCTAGCCTCGAATAAGCGGAATCGACGTAATGGTATGGAATAGGTACCGCCCAAAATGGGTTCAGTGTTTTGAAAGGCAAAGAATCCAAGAATATGCCAGAGTTGGTACGACAAGTCGTTTTGGAAAAGAGTTCTTCGCATTTTACTTCATCAGAACTTAAATGTTGTTTTGAAGGAATCTTTTCGATCTTCCAGAATTTTTTCAAATACAATTTCAACAACTCGATAGATATTGAACACACTACATTTATATTATTTTTACCTTTATGTACGCAAAGCAAAAATTTTATTTAATTCTTAATGTATATTCTAGCTTATTTGGTTTTCCAATGATTTTTCTGTATATATGCTGTTTTTATGATTGTAGTATTAATTAATATGATCATTACAGTCGACCCGCGTAATATATTTTATAATTTCACTTGAAAATGCCCATCATAGACACCAAATCTAATGTTATGAACTAGTTTGAGTGTTTTTGAATTAAACTTTGTGTTTTTATTATTTTTCGCACTTCCAAAAATTTTAAAGCTAAAGTGCTGAAGAAAGTAAAATTGTATGATTCTGCAAGGGAGATATAAAGTAAGTTAATATGTGTTCTATTTTTATTTAAATACTTTGTTTTTATATAATATCAGATTTCTCCCACTACCGAATCCGCTTTCCAATTTCACGTTTTAATCGGCTCATATCAGTTATAAATATATAAAACTGCCAATCACTTACTTTGTACAATTTCAGACCCTACAGTCTTTGGATGCCAGTTTTATAACCGTATTATAACGCCTATTTTAATAAATAAAGATTCAAAATCAGAATTCAGTGAAAAAAACGTTTATTGTAAATGCAGTGCTCAAAGATGTTCATTTGCCTAACTGTAAATGCGCAAAAGCATTTTTTTTATTCAATTAGTTGTATTTGTTTCGGAAAATGCGTTAATATCCTCTAAATAAAAAAGAGTACGGGATTTTTGGTTTTCATCATTGTACAATGTCCCGTAGTGGCGGACAGCAAACATAATTTAATCGCTAATGCGAACCCCAACTTTAACTCGTCATTACGAAAAATGTACATATTTTAGAAAAAAAATCATCAAGTTAAGAAATAACAACCGTAGTTGTCGATTCTAATGATACAAATACGATTATAATCGAGTCAAAAATAAAAAACTTTCTCGCATCTCGAAAATTTCAATACGAAAATAAATTCTCTAAGCAACTGTTATTAGTTTCTTGTACATCAATAATAAGTTATTGCTTGTACGAAAAATTGAATTCAACCATTTCACTCAGAATAGAATGGCATGTAATTTATAAAAAAATTGTTTAAATAGCTTGCAAATTGCAATAGTGACAGCGGTTTATACTAAAAGTTATGTTGCACAGTAGGCAACTTACAATATTTGAAAAAACGCAAATTTGACACATTAGATATTAAATGCGAGCAACGCGCGCTCTAGATTCGAATACTTCAGAAAATTTGGCATAAAAAAGTTGAACAAATCCTTTAGTGGAAAAAATGCTGGGTTCAGAAGAGAAATGGTGAGCTAAAAGAGAACGGATTTCCGGCTATGTGTTTTATGTAAGGAATACTTCAGAAAGTTAATGAAAATAATTAAAAAGAAACACTTTTAGAATATATTCCCGTTTTTAAGTTAATACAGTTTAATTATATTCACTGAAGCACTGTTTGCAAACAATTCACTAAACAATCACAAATAACACTCAAAATTAAAATACTTCATCGACGTACCTTTGTGCGCTGTCTATTACAAAATTGCAGCTGTAGCCTTCACCACAGTGAGGTGGCGTGCTGGATAGATAAATTTTCTTTCTTAATTCTCAAACTATTCTTGTGTTTTTGGTCATGTAGGATTGAAATAGTATCCCTATGCACATTCCTTAATTTGGAAAAATCCTTGATAATACAAAATTCAACTTTTGCTTCTCTAAATAAAAAGTATAAATATTTAGACAAAAACAATAGCTACTTTAAATTCTGCATTCTTTTGTGAATAATATACCGAAAACTGCATTCAATTTTATCAATTTTTAAGGGAGTTGCATTGGAATTACAATATCGACGGGTATAGGGGCCCCTTAATACGTTCGCAAAGTTAATAGTAATTAAAACTGCAATATAAATTATACACCATTTCGGAACCGAAATAAAGAAAATATATTTCCATGTAATTGAATGTCTAATTAAGCAATTGTTTGCTCATACAGACTAAGAATTATATATAATTCAGTCAAATATGATTATAATGCGAGTATCAGGACTGCACTTACATATTTGCTTGTTAGATGTATTAAACTGATTATACAGGAAATGTTAAAAATTGACAGATATCGATAGCAATTTAAAATAATAATTTATTAACAGCAAGTGCACTTTCTGAAAACAAGATACGCACGAAGAACCTAAAATTACCGTTACCTACCTTAATTAACCTAAATAAATCAAATGTTTATATGAAAATAGAATATCCTATATAAATACATGGGATACAGAAAGATCGTCCCTCACAACTCATATCCAATAATTCGTCCCTCACAACTCGTCGCCGCCACAACTCGGCCCCGTAACAACTCGTCCCTCCACAACTCGTCAAGTGTACTTTTTAAATCTTTCATCAATTATCAAATATTGCTCAAAATGTATACGATAGAATGAAAAGTTGTTTTCTTTTAAACGCGATACGAGTTGTGGGTGATGAAGTTTCTATAAACCTAAATACATATACATTAAAACAAATAAATGATACACATTAAAAAATACCAAAATAAAGCAAAAATTGTATTTGAAAATAATTTTTTTCGAATTATTGCATAAATAGATAATAATGGTAATAATATATAATTTAGGAAATATTAAAAAAATAGTACAATTTACAAAGAATAATTTAATTGAGGAAAAGTCGAGAATTTACTGAGTACAGGTTACTACAGAGATGGTTTTACAACTGATTGCTTTGATCTCACATTTAACCCGTGGAGTAATATCAACTAAAGTTTATATATGGATTGTAATATACAATATGTCCAGCATAAGAATGATTTGAATGGGGATCTCAGAAACCGTAAGAGATACAGATTGGGTTAAATACCGAAAAATACCGCCATTTAAGAGAGCATTGAAATGAGCCTAAGAATGTGTTCAGTCTCCTTTATTTTCTAAATTATTCTCAAAGAATGGAAATTTTGGATTTTCCTTTTTATTCTCTTCTGACGGTATTTGAAGAAGTATTGAAACACTAAAAGCATTTTTTCATAACCGCTTATAAATGGACTTAATGTGGAATTATTAATTTTCTGTTCAGACGGTTCGTCTCCAAGCGAGCATTATCAAGTTCTTTGTTCTAAATACGGACCTAAAATTTTCTATATCGATTTTGAAAACACTTTTCACTTAGAATATAACTATATATGTAATACTTTATCATTTAATTGAATCTTGACTAATGTTCTGTAACCAGCATAAAATGTTGCCCAGTTCTGTATTATTTTTAAACAATCAACTCAGTTGTAAAATAAATTTGAGTTTGCTATTTTTCTTGGAAGAATTAAAACCTACTAACTGCATTTCTTATGATATTAAAAAATAAATTGAACATTTCGTTTAAATTAAGAGTCAGTAGACGTAAACTGTCTTTATTGCACAATTATTGTTAATACTACATTTAGCAGAAAGAAACTACAGATCAATTCTAAATACACCAATATCTTTAAATTAACAATTTGCTACTACAAAATACATACATTAAAATAAATGATGCCCAAAGAGTGAACCGTCATTTTCTAAAAACAAATAAGTTTGCCTTGGTGCTGCATCAAGAGCATTTTCCAACATTTCAGGAACAATACTATTGAAGGCGTCTAATAGAGCATTTTCTAATTCTTCAGCATTTTCAAATGTGTCTAAGTAAACAATGTTCTTAATATGCTCCCACCAAAAAAGTCTAGGAGCGTCAAGTCTGGGGATCTTGCCGTCCAGGGTATTTCTGAATGAGTTCCAATCCATCTGTTGGGAAATTGTTCATTTCGATATTGCCGAACTCTAACAGCATAGTATGGAGATGCGATGTCTTGTTGAAGCGAGCAGATTTGAGTTTCAGCAATTGGTAAATTATTAAGAAAAGGTATGTATGTTTTAGAAATGATAGGAGCTTAATAAATTCTTTTAAATAATTTTAGCCTAAAATTTATGACATTACACAAATGTCTTCCAATCGTTTTGATTATAATTTTGTCTACTTATAACTGACAACAGAAATGTTTACAAGTTTGTCTATTTATACTTCGAGCTTTAGCATATAACTTATTCTGCAGATAAACCTTCGTAAACTGTTTCGGACCGAAACGTGGCTTTGTACTTGTAATTAGCCAAAACTGTTAACGTTAAGATAACGATGCATTTGTCTTCCAACACATCCAGACTGAACTTCCATTAAAGTTTGTGTATAGATAGCTGTCTGTTTTTAATTATCGGCACTGGCTAATTATTATAAAAGTGAACCATTTGATGGAAATATATTTCTCATATAGTTCATTATTATGTTTTGGTGTAGTAAGTAATCCTTATTTGTTCAAGATTTTGTTAATACTGCATAAAAAATCATTAGGTTAATTTTATCCTTTCTGGTTTGTGGATGTATCTTAATAAGTTACATTTATAACTTGGAATAATTTTTACAACAGCATCCTTTATAAATGTTTAGAATTGAGCGTCTCTGTAATTTACCTGACGCTTATTTACACACAACTTTTAATTTTCGTGGGCATACGAAATGGACTATTGTTAAAGTTCTCCATAAACTGCTTGCAAATATTTAGATATGTGATGGTTAAGCCTTAATTAAATATTCATGATTATACCTAGACCCTTTTCCTCCCCATTTAATTTAATAATGCTATTATTAATTTTAATAATAATTAATCACGACGTTCATCTGAGAACTTGTGCCCTACCAAAAATAATGGTAGCAGATCGTTGAAGATTTAGTACCAATCAATGTTTTAAGAATATATTATAGATATTATGTAGATCTAAATTAAATAAACAGCATGCACTTAAAGTAACGCTTATTTGGAAAAAATACTACAGTTTCGTGTCACCGGTGTAATAATGCATTTTACAGGTTCGCGTCACTGTAGAAAGAGTAGAGGTATAATTGGTATATGAAAGGGAACCCAAAATTAAACCTTGAAAAATATCACATGGTATCTCTAGAAATCAAAAAATACTATTTAGATACTTAACTGCTGAATGCTTGATACCCAAGTACTTAATGTATAAGTTAACCGCAAAGTACCAAGATGCATTTAACGTAATATAGCTATTATTATATCATTTCTAATTGCATCAAACCGCTTTGAAAAATCTAAAATAATTAAAACTGTTATTTTGTTCTTAACAACTGCTTAGTGAATAACGCGCGCTCGTTTAAATTTCGAATTAGTGCATGCAATGATCTTTTGATGGATACTTTAGATACGATCATGAAAATAGATATATGAATAGTCATAGCCTACCGTAATTGAAAATTTAAACGATCGCATTTTGTAATGATATATATTTAACAATGCCATTGTACAGTCATGAACGAGAAGTACGCGCTCAATTGAAAATGAAATTCGCTTAAACCGCAACAACCATACAAAAACATTATAAAGCTTATTTTTCTCATACTAGCTGTATTTAAAGTCACGCGTGTAATATCTCTATTAAGAATGATTGTAATACAACATGTTCTAATAACTCCGCATATTTCAAAATTGGAGCATGTTAATAATCGATAAACTTTTAGTGCAGACTAATCTATGTAAGCTAATTTGAACCTTGAGATTGGCATGGAATTCTCATTCTTAATCCATATCTATATATCTTTTCAAATCCAGATCGCACACCTTAGACGTTTTTGTTATTTTCAATACGTGACAAGATACAATATAATGTAATACCGACAAATCAGAGCTTCTCCTTTAAATATTTAATATAATAATTTATTAAGGTGTAAAATTTTAAAAATTTTTAACGTCATAATGGGAGATCTGTGGCGCAATGGCAAGGGCGTGATAAATCACTCTGAATGCCCGGGTTTGATTTCAGGTTAGTGATTTTTTCTAATAATTATTTATTTCCAATCTTTAAAATTAGCTATCTTTACATTCAGTTTCTGCTAACTATAAGGTAAAACAATATCAGGTAAAATTATAGTTATTCAAAGGCTTTCTACATATTTAATTAACAGATGTTAACTCAAAATGCTAATTTACAGTCTTAGACCTAACTCAATTCGCGCAGTGAGCTTGATAGTGCCGAAGAATCTCGTATTGAATTATTAGTATATCAGATTATTATACATATTGTACCTTGATAAATAGTTATATTAAATATTTAAAGAACAAATTTTACTTTACTGTGGCGTACTTCCTCGTGCGAAGTCAAGCGTACCAGAAGTATATTCGGAAGGGCTTCGATTCCCGGTTGAGCGAATTTTTCTAATGTTTATCTATTTCCAATAGTTGAAAATTAATTCCCTTTTTATATTCAGCTTCTATGAATTATACGGTTTTTGCGTGTGCAATTGTTACTAAACAAACATTTACTATATATTTCGTTTTCAAATTAATCCTGGACAATTTCACATATTTAAAAATGAATTCCAAATTGAAATAAATATTTTTGCATCAATAGATAACATCCAATACCAAAATGATGCAAAACTAATGAAAGGTGGTACGATAGAAAACGATTAATGTATAAACATACATTGTAAATTTTACTGATCAAATAGTGTCGAAATTTATACGGTCCTAATAACTATATTTAACAAATCGGACATTTACAATTTTGCATTCAATAAAATAAGTGCAAAAATTTTTATGAAGAAATTTACCAAGATGATTTTAACTATAATTATTTATAAAATAGTTATTTAGGATGTGTCAGCAATTTCCTATATCAACAATATAATTACAATGGAAATACAAATTTTTGAAAATTTCAGACGATACACAATATCTAACTGTTATTCTATTTTGCTA
Source organism: Phrixothrix hirtus (assembly GCA_024586415.1). Lineage (NCBI taxonomy): Eukaryota > Metazoa > Arthropoda > Insecta > Coleoptera > Phengodidae > Phrixothrix > Phrixothrix hirtus. Next base: position 2,477 of record JAHWXV010000532.1, on the reverse strand, counting down.
TTTTTAAATGAATCAAATCGTTTTAAATTGTATTAATAAATATTATTACCTACAAGATTAAAATATACATATTTAGTGCAGTGTAGAATTACAATAAATGATTTCAACAAAATTTAGATAATTTATTATTTGAATATTCGGTAGTGACTTCGATACTTTATCTAAATATAAAAATATAATATATGTGAAAGGAATGTACTCGTGCAGTTCGCGTGACACTAGCGTTCCCCTAACTCTGGTGGAAGGAGAATTTGTAAGTGGAAGAGGGTAACGTACAAGCTGTAACTAGCAGCACTTCCATAGCGGATTTACTTTGGTCGAAAATGTATTCAATAACCTTAAGAAAGCTGTCAACCATCAAGTACTGTGTAAGCCTGTTCAACACTGTTAGAGGGATAAAAAGATCTTGTAAGGTCCCTGCGCCATGGCTTTAAAGTATTTCTTGTTAAATACATATTGAATATACATCAGTGATTTTAAAGCATATCAAAAGTAGCCGTTGCAGGTATGAAAGCCAAATTAACAACAGGTACTTATTTCATGAACTGCCTGATTATTAAGGCCCACTTAGTCTTCTAGTTGCCAAAAATTATCAATATCGTCCTCATGTTCGTTCGTATTGATTTTCGGTAGTGCAGTCATTCCTCATCACAGGTGCGAATTGCCTTTAAAAGCGTAGGTATCTCTTACTTAGTTTTATTTCAATGTACTGAGATATTTCGGTTTTAGCAACTATCTAAACTGCATTTGATAAGTGTAGAGCTCTACACATTCAAAGGTTTTGAAACTTTACATATCTTAAATGATGGAGCGTTCGTTATAGAAGCTTATTCCAAATTTTTTACGGGTTTTCCTCACTTGGAACTGTCGATTGCATCTAATAGTTCTGAAACTGCTAGTGTCGTTTGGTCCCTTTCATATGTTTAATCGACCATGACGCATTAAGTCTTGTACATAGTTACGTTCATCAGTAAATGATTTGTGTCACTCAAGCACTTGCATCGTATTATAACAAAATTAGAAAGAACAATAATTTTACAAAACCTTCTAGAACATTTCATAGAACTAAGATAAATGATGTAGTCATGAATGAGCCATTACTGCAATTAATATCTAAATCAATTGAAAGTCACAATGAGTTATCGCACTGAAATTTATTACCTTAGCATTATGACTAATTTTATTCGTTGACATCCTAAGGTTTTCTGAATTCTCCTTTCTGTACAAATAGCAGCTTAAATTCCTTTAGTTTTAGTCTTACTTAAAATTTCGTATTGTTAGCAACCATTATAAATAAAAGTGTATTACAAGAGTACTCCCAAACAAATACTTAAGTGAATACGTGTAAAAAATAGCTGTATGTCAGCTAATATAAGTAAAGACTTTTAAACAATAAAATAGTCTCTACATTAGTATCAGGTATCGAATATATTATCAAAATCGTGAGCTCGTGGACTATTAGTAGTTAAAAGCTACCGTTAAATATTTTCTATGTGCCAGTGGCGACAAGCGTCGAAAAACAAAATATGGTTGCATTGATGGCTATGTTACAGAAATATGCAGGACAAAATGAATTTGAATCAAGAACAAATGAAATCCAATCGAACTAAATTATAAGAAAAAATCTAGTGTGAAACAACACACAGCTTTCTCTTACGTACATAGGTATACAAATTTGCAAATGTTCACAAACAATTAAAATATTATTTACGGTTATTTTGGGAACAATAATTGTAATGGTCACCCATCCAAGTTACTGGACACATAAAACCCTGCTAAACTCCAGAGATTTTCTCTGACAACTTCCTCAACGCATTTTTTTCACTAAAACCTCTAAGTTCACGTAAAATGATGTCAAGTAAATAGGAACCGTGACAAGTTTCAATCTTAACTAAATTCTTACTGTATCGTGTACAGAAGATACGAAGCATAAATATAGCTTTTGATTTTCATATAATAATTATTTTTTGAGATACGTTTGTACACAACCAATACTCCAAGTACTTCCGGTTGCTTTATTTTCACAAATTTATTAGAGGAATTCCTTGGTTAATATGAAACTAAATTAAGTAGCTAAGAAATATACTAAGTTTAAAAAACATCGTTATAGCTGATTTCATAAACGTGAAAATGAATAATTCGGAAAATATCTAAAAATGAAAGAAATAAAGTGGCATTTCCGGTTATTCTATTTTAACCAAATTTTTGATTTTGTAGGAAAAAGCAGTTACGATTCCAAATATAAATTTTCATTTAGCTAGGATATTTAGTTTCATAGCTATTTCATTCAGACTTACCGACAAAGTACTTCTGGTTACTCGACTTACAGAAAATTTTATGCAAAACCGCCCCAATAATTCGAAAGAACGTTAAATTGTTAGACCCGATTTCAAAAAAATCAAAAAATTACAAGAGTAAAGTGGCACTTGCTGTTTGCCGATTTTAGTGAAATTTTTGTGGTCGCGGGCGCCGATGTA
>JAHWXV010000520.1:0-10235 GCA_024586415.1 Phrixothrix hirtus | reverse complement strand
TAAGTACTGTTTACGTTTGAAAATTAGGGGTTTTCAAAAGTTACTTTTAAAAATAGAATTTATAATGATAAAGAAATCCTTATTTGTAAATGTTAGTATTGACAGAATATTGGGTATTTTACACGTTTAACTATATTAATGTTTTCCTATATACAGGGTGTTCCCAAATTACAAATAAAAGTCTTTATATTTTTAGACGCGCTTATAAATTGTGTACATTTTATACAATACTTTTATAAATTATTGATCTAATATTTAAAAAAGATATCCGACATTTTAGATTAATTTGAAGAAATGTATTAAAATGAAATTGGCAAATATAATATTATTTAATGTCCAAGTCAGTCGTATTTGACTAAAAAATGCTAATAATCTATATTTCGCAGGTACCAAGAGAATGCTAAAAGGATATCAACTCTATTCAGAGATAGGCAAAACTCAGCTTTAGACACTGCAATTTATTGGGTGGAATATGTTATTAAATATAATGGCGCTCCACATTTGAGAAGTGCTGGAAGTGATCTACCTTGGTACCAATATTTTCTATTAGATATTATAGCTGTGTTAGGTTTCATTTTTCTCATATCAGTATTTATTGTTTATTATATCATTTCGTTTGTACTCAATAAATTGTTTTATAGTAACTTTAATGACAAGTCTAAACGCGATTGATAAGAAAATAATTCTTAAATTAATTTAATTAAACTATATTAGTTAAACAGGGCCATCGAGAAAGAGTGCAGACTAGTGAATAGGCAACCAAACTTACAAATTAGTGGTACTGAAATTCAAAATTAAATAATACTAAAGTTGCCATTATAGGCGTCACATATAAATGACATTTATAATTGATAGTTAAAACGCGGTATTAGAATTTCAAATTGCTTATTCATTGTTAAAAATTAATTCGGACAATTTTTATTTGATGTAAGTTAGAACAACTTCTAATTTTCAATTAAAAATAATTAAAATATAAATATACGCCTATGGTTGACACTTTGTTTTTTTGGTTAGGAAGAAACACATCAGCAATTAACTTCCTAGATTTTTTAAATTTTTACCTCTCTGGATACACTCTTTTTCGATAGCACGATATTATTAGAATGAAAAAGGTGTATTATTAAAAGGTGTACTAAATAAAAATGTGCTAAATATTTTGTATTATTTTATAATTTTGACCAAGGTAAAATTTCGATTTTTTTACTTTGAAGTTTTTACATTATAACGGGACGAAAAGTGTCTTAGACCTTTGATGGTTGGTACTGAATTAGCTCATTGCTCCGGCAGCGACAGTAAAGTGTGGGGGAGTTTACAGTATTTGTTAGTAAGAATTAAGCTAAAAATTCGGGACCGCTTTCAAGAGTCAAAATTGGGTAAAGGTCGTGATTTTGAGCACCACCTTATCTGTTTATCAAAACGGAAGTTTAAATTACTAGAGACTAAATGATAATGACTTTTAACTCCAACCGTAAATGCGATGTTTGTATTCGGAATACTTACAAGGTACTTGGTTTCTCGTACGCCACTGGATAAGTCCTAAAATCGTTTTGTTAGACTTACAACATATGAGCGTTCCTTAAGTACTTAAATCTATTATTTTTCCTGTAAGAAAGTTATGGTTATAACGTATTACTAAAATTACGAAAATTCTCAAATAATAAAACCAGATGGTTTTGACTAAACGGTTATAATAAAATAATATGACTTTACATGCAATCAGAGCACATTTACGTAAACAATCAATTACTAACAAGCTAATTATGACCAAAGAGAAAAAGAAGGGATCCCTAATTTACTTATTTAAAATTTACTTAGACTATTAACAAAATATTGACCCCTTGAATTAAAGGTGATCCAAAATAGCAATGCTTAACTATACTAATTGTTTGTTTTTACTTTAAATTTAAAAGGGTTCACATAATTAAATAACAAAAGGTCTAACTGAGACTTGATGGTAGTAACTTCCCCAGCGAATGGTTATTACGTTACCAAAAAGTATTGGGGATTGAGGGTTGGATTCCTTTGTGAGTGCTTGAGATTCGTGACTTTAATAGCGGGACTCGATAACTGCCTTAGTTTCCTATTATAATGTGCCTGGAGTACTTTTCAAACGTCCGATGACCCCTTTGGCCTGTTCGAACGAGGATTACGAAAATTTGACCCAAATCCTATTTGTTTCGCAAGAAGCGCCAGTTAGCCTGATTCTTTACGATTTAGACAGTCGGTAGTTAATACGAGTTCGTATTCGTATTCTTGAATTCGAAAACGGCAATGCCTACGATGATGTCACGCCTCGCTAATACGTGCGTACACTTGAGAGCTCCGGTCTCAACTAACTAACGCCTTGAAATTACAAGGAAAAAGGAGGGGTTTGGTGGTTGCCAGTTATTTATAGAAACAATTATGACTTTGTGAGAAGCTGAAGTTATAAATTGTTTTTACACTCGTAAACCAGGGGTTCTTTATTATAAACGAGGTTTATAATAACCTGTAAAATCCTTATCCGTAAATTTTAATATCAAATGAATACGGGTATTTTACACATTTGATTATGTTATTAATTCCCTTATCTACAGAGTGTTCCCAAATTAAAGATAGATGTAGGAATTTTAGACGCGCTTACAAAATTTTAAATTAGGATGAATAGGTGCATCATAATACTGCAAAGCTAAATAATAACTCAAACTATAATAATTATAATGAGAAATATAAAAATAAAATTATAAGGTTATACACCAAAAGATAAAACTCACGCACACAAAAAATTACAAATTTTGACAAATACACGCGTGTTTACTATCGTATCTAAAATACATAAAACGTTACCGCGTTGAATTTTCAAACGTATTCGACTGTAAGAGTGTGTTAACTTTTACGTGACCGAATTTATGAAAAGGTGGATTACACACAGAATCAAAAGCACGGAATTATAAACGGTTTTTTAATTCTAATTCCAGTTATCTTTGAATCAGCAGCACTAGCCAAGTGGGAACAATTGGAAACATGGCATAAGGCAACGGTGTGATTACAAGGCGCATCCTAGACAAGCGATTACATATTGATCAGGCAACGAAAGGTTTCTTCTGACTAACTCGGCTTAAACCTGATGGTTTTAGAATACTAGGTATGTCAGCTAAGGAAGGCGCACGATTAATTGTACTAATAAGTGTCTAGGAATACAACAAACAATGATGACCGAAATGGTAAGCGCCGCATATGCAAACGTGCAATGACAATACAGAGTATATTTCGTTCCAATAAAGTACAAATCTGAGATGATGAATACACCTTAAGTTATGCGCTCGATTCTTTCTGTGAGCACGCCAAAATATCCGATAATCAAAACTGTTCGACGTCTAGAGGATAGAAGTAATATTGTCTAATACCAGAGGAAGTCCCAGTTTTACTGAAGACTAGTTTATTTAGGTGTGAGATTTCCAAGACGTGAAGATCTCCAGTATCTGCCTTGGCTCATAGAATTGGCCTCAAAGACCGGTAGGAATCGTAAAAGAATGTTAGCTACAAAATCAACAATACAATGAGTCGAGGAAAGGAATGCGGGCAAAGATACAGCTGAAGTACCGTAATTTATAAGAGGATTTTCCTGCTTTATATCTGAACAATGGATATTTAACACTTTTTCAATACTACAATATTACGTATATCGAAATTACATAATTAAGACGCGTGTATGAAGAAAGAGCAACAACGTAGAAAATAAGTTAGTTTAACGATACACAAAAACGATATTAGAAGATGAAAAGATCCAAGAGGATAAATGCTCAGTGTGTTAATAACAAGGCTCATCTGCGAAGACTCCCCAACCATAAATGTTACCACGATCCCACAAGCCACGAGATCGGATCACGTTGCGACCGATGAAACCGACTCTAACAGCGAGCGCCGACTAAGCTGCTGCGGTGTGAAGGGGGGTCGAAATCAATCAGGTTTTAGGGGCGCCACTGTCGCTGCCCGCGGTAAGGGGTATGCCCAGAAAAGCAACGACCAGCGAGACAGAACTGGTTGCTGGCGTCTAATTACCCGTATAATAGGCACTCCACTTGTATGAACAGGCCCGCTCTACGACTGCACTAATGTGACGGAGCTTTTGCTCTATAAGCTTTACAGGTAATGGTCTTAAAACTAAAGCTAGTCGAAATAAAACAATTATATGAGAGGCAGATAGCGGTATAATCAAGTCAATTCAAGACAAAATAGGGTATCAACTAATATAGGGTTCTTCAAAGCAGTTCAAACTAAATTAGGATACACAAATGTTACCAACTAAACTGAGTCCAAATTAAACGTCTCCAAGGGTCAAACATATGGGCGTATATAGCGTCGGCACCACAATCTTTCTTTTTGACTAAATTTTGCTAGTGTAAGTACAGCACATCAATATCCCTTACACTGACCCATGGTTGTTAATACTGAAAACTAAATGTTTATAATTAATTCAAATTTTCTTTCGTTTCGTGGGAAAGAATTATTTCCCACCGAGACGGGAAATACAGCACTGGAAGAGGGTCTACAAATGTTACGAACTCCAACACACGCCTGGAAATTAACGTAAGAGACAGTTGTCCCGTTTCCTGCACTCTAGGAATATCTGTTAACACAGCACACAAGGAGAGGGTTGTAGATGTTGCTGGAGAATACGCTCCCTAATTCCCAGACCACGCCAGGGAGGTTAAATTATGACATTTCAGTCCTTACTGAACGACATAAGAGGAATTTAAGAACTTGCGTTCTACCCGATGGTAGCTCTTAGTCGTGAGGGGTGGTTCTTCGTGTTGTCTGTAATCCTGCTTCGACGATTCGGGCGGCGGGAATGACGTGGAAAAGGTTTTCTTGCGATGGACGTCGTTTATAGTAATTGACGTCGCCCGAACTTCGGTCTCGAAACGAACTTTTATTTACTGTTCGATTCGGTCAACGGCGGAATTGAAAGGACAGATTGTTATACTAATTTATTGACAAAAATAAATAAGTAATTTTCACAGTGTAATTAAATAAACTAATTAATATTCGTTAACAATGAATCAACTCAAATATATATGGAACTCAAACTTAAAATCATTCTACGTTATAAATTAGAAATACTAAGTTAGCAAACAAAGTAAATGTTAAAATAGCGTCGTTAGTAAACCGAAACCTAGCTACTCGTTCACTAACAACAGGCTACCTTGCTTGGGGGAATCGTTTCGGTTCGGCGTCGATGTGCGTCTGCTATTGATACAACACAACTCACAACGACGTCGACGACGCCCGGGGTCGTTTCTGCAAACCGCAACCTAGCTACACATTTACAGATGACGGGCGAGTGTATTCGACGGGTGGTTTCAGATCGGTGTCGATATGCGTCCGCTATTGATACAACATAACGCACAACAACGTCGACGGTGCTCGGCGTCGTTCACAGTCAGCTACTTAGCAACGTGGTTGTAAACGACTTCGTAGCGATCTGGTGTATGGTTTGGTGACACGACCTCCTAGCATACAGCGTTCCCAACGGTTTTGATTGGTCTACGGATAAGAGGTGCTTAGGAAACTGCGTTGACCTGGTTATAGGAATTATTAACGAAATTAGCTTTACCGATGGCGGAAAGCTTTATACGGAATTTGCACTAGGCAACGTCCCGTATAGAGTCTCTATGAAGACTCTCTTTCGCTTTGTAAAATCGCTTTATTTATACTTGTTTGGTATTCGCTTTCTTCGTTCTCCGAATACCCATTTGACTTGCTTTCTTTGTTTGCTATCAAAGTGATACGGATAACGGCTGCATGTGTTTAATTCATTCGATTGCGCAACATGATGCAATATTCTTATTTAATTGTTTATTAATTAATTCACATTTCAATAATCGGAAATCGGTATTTCGGGATTGCTTATCAAAGCAACTGCCGCTGTTATTCGCGATGGCCGCGCTTGATGTTTCATGATGGCTTCAGGATACTCTACTTACCTATGGCCTGAGCAACCATAGAACTAGAGGATCATGAATGTTCTTCAGCGTAGGGGCTCGTCGCTATAGCAACGAGATACGAACGGTGAAGACGTTAACATTTATAGCCCTCTAAGTGCAAGCTAGGTGTGTAGGCTCAGTCATATAATTTGAATCATCTCTCCACGAGAATGCAACTTGTCGTCTTCGATCTTGAAGTCGAAATCGAAGTGTTTTAAACCTTCCAGAATGGCTTCATTTATACTAATTCAAGGAAGCCGTGTCTTTATTCCACAAATGTAGATTCATTTGCTATTTATTTTTATCGCTTCGCGATAATTTGTTATAATCGAACATGCGAGACATTGTGCAATAATATTTATAAGTGGTGATATCTTATTCAATAATAAAATGACCTTATTTTATACAAATACAATATTTGTAGTTTGTATAATACTAATTAGGCAAGCTACTGGATTTACAAATATTTATATACAATTAGTTATTTTAATTATTAATGTTTCATACACTTCACTATTTTTAAAGTCTTTTAACTTGTCTTTTTGAACTTGATTATAAATAATATAAAAACGCGCGAAACTGCATCAGTTTCAATTATCGAGATCTTTATGTTATACGGAGTACTTCTACAAAACTTTACACACTAAAAAAATTTAGATATATTTTTATCAACTCTAGAAAGAAAATACAGGGTTCGCCATTTAGTATTGACGACTTTTAAATAATAATTGATAAATCAGGAACAAGCATCTCCAAAATTTCTAAATTCAATAACAAAATGCCTAGAATGTTTAAAGTTTGGTTATATATAGGTGTTTACTTTTTACAAATTAAATTTGGTAAATGAGAGCCTGCCGAAGCAACACATTCTTGTAAACGAAGAATGAGATTGTCCATAACTTTTTGTAATAAATTTTGATCTATTGTCTGTATTGCTTCCCTAATATTGTTTTTCAATTTCAAAATATTCTTAGGCTTTGTCAGATACACCTTAGGCTTTATAGTCTAAGAAACAATCGGGGGCATTATAGTCTGGTGAAATTGCTAGGGAATAAACTGTGCAAATTATCCCTGTTCTTCTAGATATATGGGCTATAACGTCGTCTTGTCGGTATCTAACCATAGAGCTGTACTAATAGAAATTTCTGCAGTACGTGTGAATACTTTCCCGTGCTTATTGTGTGACGTTTCCATCTTTCAAACTTAATTACGGTTGTGTTAATTAGTGTTTGTTATGTAATAATCAAGTTTGTCCGAAACTCATAGTGTAAACACGTCAAAAGTTTGGCTAATTTGACATATTGACAACGAAAAAGACTATTTTCATCTTATTTTACTACAAACAAACCACTGCATTTAACATTATAAAACCGTTTAAAAATTCTGGCAAATGTAACTTATCATAAAATATAAATAATATAAAGAAGAAGATTCCTCCTAAAAATGACACGAATTTTTAAAAATTAATTCGGCACAATTGAAAAGCCATCAAACTGTAATATGAACAATTCTAAGGCTTCTCACCAAAAGATCTATAAACTCAACTAAATAGGTAAAAATATAAAAGTTTGCATTTCCAAACAGCGTAACACAACACCAGTAAACCAATGGTTTCGCACTAGTGGGGCTCATCAGTGCTGGTTGGCTGGACACGCTGATTGACGATGACGATTAACCTCTTGGTAGGCGGTGTACCAAGGTAATCAAACCTCTTTACACCAACGGCCTGAATGATTCAAGACCTGATGTTTAAGTATTTGTAGCCACAGTTATCGTATGACTCCGCCCACTGTTTCAAGTGAACGAAGTCGCGCTCTTCTATGGCTCCTCCTATTCACGGTGGTTTAGAATCGCAGTGTGCCGCCCTGGACGTTTGTGGACGTCTTCCTCGTAGGCTCCAAACCAGGAAATAAGGGGGTTGGAGCTGTCCTGAAACAAGGAATACCAATTAACGGCCTGTTTATGGATGAACTGATGGATTGTAGAAATGCTCAGATCTTCGTGGATTTGCGAATTTTGTATAAACCACGGAGCGTCTGTAGTCATGCGCAGATACTTGTTTTGGATGACTTGCCACTTCCTCATGTTTGACCTAGCAAAGTATCTCCAGACGGTTGCCGCGTAGACCATTGTCGAACGGATGATCACCTTACAGAGCCTAACCTTGTTTGCAATAGTCGATGTGATGTCTCCACGTCACCTGGGTGTGGAATACGACACTCAGATAGCGAACCTCGTCCTCCCGAGGAATCGAAAAGTCAAACTTTTCGATTTCTTGTAGAGGGCTTGTACTCCTACGCGTAAAGACCACCGCATTGCTCTTTTAGGCGTTGACGTCAATTCTCCACGTTCGGAACCAAGTTTCCAACCCAAGAACCGCTTCTTGGAGGTTGCGGAGGGCCAGGTTTGAATCTCGGGATCGGGATAATATGGCGGTGTCGTCAGCGTATAACGCAAACGTCGTGTTCGTTTGTCTGGACAGGTCGCTGCAGAAGATGGTATAAAGCAACGGCAAGAGGAGGAAACCTTACGGAACCCCGCCTCTACGTTCCTCGGTCGCGAACGACGCCCCTCCAGCTTGATTTTAAACGACCTATCCTTAAGATAGGACACAATCAGCTGAACGAGCTTTCGAGGAAGGTTTGCTTCCAGCATCTTGCACAATAATCCGTGGTGCCAAACCTTGTCGAACGCCTTGGCGATGTTCAGAAAAACTGCTGCTGCCACATCTTTGAAGGCGAAATCTTCGGTGATTTCTTCGGCCAGCCGGAGAACCTGATGAGTGATGCTGTGGCCCGGTCTGAAACTCAATTGCTCGTCGGGAAGGATCTTTGCGTTTTATGCCGCATCTTTCAGGCGGTTCAGAGTTATTCGCTCTGTCAGCTTTCCCAGGCAAGAGAGAAAGCTGATAGGGCGGCAATTCTGCGGAAAGGATTAGTCTTTTCCGGGTTTAGGAAGGACGATGACGTCAGCGGATTTCCAGGATGAAGGAAATCGTCGAAGTCCCAACATCGCGTTCACGATGTTGACTACTGCGGCGATTCTCCCGGGTAGAGAGGCCATGAGGGCGGATTTTGGTATGTTATCAGGACCGGGCGCCTTCCGCTCAAGTCGCTGGAAACGGAGGACAATTCCCTATGGAGAATGGCTAATGTCCTAAGGAATCGTAGAACTTCCCTGCCGCCGATTCACAGCGAGCGCGGTCTAGTCTACGATCCCGCGGACAAGGCGGAGGAATTCGCAGACAGCCTAGAACTGCAATGTTCTCTGAACTTCTTGCACACCGATTTTGACTTCGTTGAGCGCATCGAAAGGCCAGTTAGGCGTTGTATCGCCGCCGAAAACGACGGGGAGCAAGACGAAAATCCTACTTACATCCTTCTCGCTTCCAGGTCCTGATGCCATACCAAACTCCGCCCTCAGGGCCTTTCTGCCCGGGAGAATCGCCACAGTAGTCAATATCGTGAACGCGATGTTGAGACTTCGACGATTTCTTTCATCCTGGAAATCCGCTGACGTCATCGTCCTTCCTAAACCCGGAAAAGACAAATCTTTTCCGCAAAATTGCCAGCCTATCAGTCTTCTCTCTTGTCTGGGAAAGCTGGCACAGCGAATAACTCTGAACCGCCTGAAAGATGCGGCATAAAACGCAAAGATCCTTTCCGACGAGCAATTTAGTTTCAGACCGGGCCACAGCACCACTCATCAGGTGCTCCAGCTGGCCGAAGAAATCACCGAAGATTTTGCCTTCAAAGATGTGACAGTAGCAGTTTTTCTGGACATCGCCAAGGTGTTCGACAAGGTTTAGCACCAAGGATTATTGTACAAGATGCTGGAAGCAAACTTTTCTCGGAAGCTCGTTCAGCTGATTGTGTCCCATCTTAAGGATAGGTCGTTTAAAATCAAACTGGAGGGGCTCTTTCGCGACCGAGGAACGTAGAGGCAGGGTTCCACAAGGTTCCCTCCTCTTGCCGTTGCTTTATACCATCTTCTGCAGTGACCTGCCCAGACAGACGAACACGACATTTGCGTTACACGCTGACGACACCGCCATCCTATCACGATCCCGAGATTCAAACCTGGCCCTCCGCAACCTCCAAGAAGCGGTTCTTGGGTTGGAAACTTGGTTCCGAACGTGGAGAATCGACGTTAACACGGAAAAGAGCAATGCTGTGGAGCTGTCAGTGACGAACATGGTGAAAGGTTCCACCAGGACATTTCTGTAATGGAACGAAGGTATCAAGGCCGGTGGAATGAAGCTATGCTAGC
>JAHWXV010000507.1:0-13514 GCA_024586415.1 Phrixothrix hirtus | reverse complement strand
ACACAGACACACACACACACACACACACACACACACAGACAGACCAATTTTTAAAAACATGTTTTTCGGACTCAGGGAGCCCCAAAAGGTATATTTCCACTAAAATTTTGACATCGAAAATTTTGGACGAAAACAATACTTTCTCTATTCTATATTTCATATATGTAAGAGAAAATAAAAACATGTTTTTCGGATTCAGGGGAGCTGAAAACGTTTATTTCCGCTAAAGACTGGACAGCGAAAATTTGGATCGAAAACATGACTTTCTCTATACTATATTTCATATACGTATGAGAAAGTAAAAATTTTGGTGTAAAACAACACACGACCTTTTCTTACGTATTACAGGTATGCAAATAATGCATACGCATACGCATACATTAGCACCCAGCTCAACGAAAATAACATTTTTTTAAATACTAGAATTATGTGCTAACTTTGTGCCGAAAAATTAAATTTTGTGCTCGATCGCTTTAGCTGGAAAAATGAAAACAAGATGCGGTGATAGCACCGCAATATGGAAAAGACACTTTTCAAAAAACTATTAGGCAGAGATTAATGTGCTAATTATGTGTTCCCGGATGCACTACAACAGTTTCCAGAAAAAAAAACTCGTCGTGATCGATTTGCGTACAACAGTAAAACACCATTAATTGAGAATGAACAGATTTTTTTCTAATGTCTCAACACTTTTTGAATAATATACTCTCAAGATATGTACAGCACGAGTTTTAGGTTAATCACCTTAACTCAGGAAACAACCCTAGTCGGCCGCCGCACAAGAGTAAAGACTTATTAATTAACATGATATCGATTTCTTTTTTGTGTCAAAATTATTATTGAAATGTGCACTCTCAAGATATCTACAGCACAATGTTTGGGCTAATCACTTTAGCTGAGAAAACAACCCTAGTCGGCCGCTGTACAAGAGTAGTCCCTTATTAATTAACATGATATCGATTTATTTTTTGTATCAAAATGTTTATTGAATTATGGGCTCTCGACATATGTACAGCACGATTTTTGGCCCAATCACTGTAGCTGAGAAAACAACCCTAGTCGGTCGCTGCACAAGGGTAAACCCTTATTAATTAACATGATATCGATTTCTTTTTAGTGTCAAAATGTTTATTGAATTCTGGGATTTCAAGATATGTACAGCACGATTTTTGGGCTAATCACATTAAGTCAAAAAGCATCCCTAGCCAGCTGCACAAGAATAATCCCTTATTAATTAACATGATATCTATTTCTTTTCTGTGTCAAAATGTTTGTTGAAGTATGAGCTCTCAGGATATGTACATCACGATTTTTGGGCTAATCACTTTAGCCGAGAAAACAATCCTAGTCGGTCGGTCGTACAAGATTAAACCCTTATCAATTATCATGATATCGATTTCTTTTTTAAGTCAAAATGTTTGTTTAATTATGGCCTCTCAAGATACAAACAGCACGACTTTTGGGCTAATCAAAAAATAACCCTAGCCAGCCGCCGCACAAGACTATTCGCCCGGCTGGGGTTGTTTTCTAAGTAAAAGCGGTTAGCCCAAAAATCTTGCTGTGCATATCTTGAGATCCCATAATTCAACAAACATTTTGACGTAAAAAGAAATCGATGTCATATTAATTAATAAGAGGTTACTCTTGAACGGCAGCTGGCTACGGTTGTTTTCTCAATAAAAGAAGTTAGCCCAAAAATCGTGTTGTGCATATCTTGAGAACACACTATTTTACAATCTAATTGACACTAAAAAGAAATGATGTCATGTTAATTAATTAATAAGGGTTTACTCTTGTATGGGGGATGACTAGGGTTGTTTTCTCAGTTAAAATGGTGAGCACAAAAATCGTGCTGTGCATATCTTGAGAGCATATAGTTCAAGAAACATTTTGACATCAAAAATATATCGATAACAATGTTAATTAATAAGGTTTTACTCTTGTACGGGTAGTGGCTAGGGTTGTTTTCTGTGTTAACGTGATTAGCCCAAAAATTGTGCTGTACATATTTTGAAAGCCCATAATTTAACAAACATTTTGACATAAAAAAGAAATCGTTGTCATGTTAATTAATGAGAGATTACTCTTGCGCGGTGGCTGGCTAGGGTTTTATGAGTTAATGTGATTAGCCCAAAAATTGTGCTGCACATATCTTGACAGCCCATAATTCAGTAAACATTTTGACAAAAACGAAACCGACATCACGTTAATGAGTAAGAGATCACTCGTGTGCTGCGCTAGTTAGGGTTATTCTTTGAGTTAACGTGATTAGCCTAAAAATCGTGCTGTACATATTTTGAGAGCCCATACTTCAATAAATATTTTGACACAAAAAAGAAATTGATATCATATTAATTAATAATGGATTACTCTTGTGCGGCGGCTGACTAGGATTGTTTTCTCAGCTAAAGTGGTAAGCCCAAAAATCGTGCTGTACACATCTTGAAAGCCCATAATTCATTAAACATTTTGACACAAAAAAGAATTTGATATAATGTTAATTAATAATGGGTTACTCTTGTGCAGCTGGCTAGGGATGTTTTCTGACTTAATGTGAATAGCCCAAAAATCGTGCTGTACATATCTTGAGATTGCAGAATTCAATAAATATTTTGAAACTAAAAAGAAATCGATATCATGTTGATTAATAAGGGTTTACACTTGTGCGGCGATCGACTAGGGTTGTTTTCTCAGCTACCGTGATTAGGCCAAAAATCGTGCTGTACATATCTCGAGAGCCCATAATTTAATAAACATTTTGACACAAAAAATCATGTTAATTAATAAGGGATTACTTTTGTGCAGCTGGCTAAGGTTATTTTCTGAGTTAACGTGATTAGCCCAAAAATTGTGCTGTACATATCTTGAATGCCCATAATTCAGCAAACATTTTGACACAAAAAAGAAATCGATATCATGTTCATTAATAAGGGTTTACTCTTGTGCGGCGGCCGACCAGGGTTGTTTTCTCAGTTAAAGTGATTAGCTCAAAAATCGTTTTGTACATATCTTGAGAGCACATAATTCAGCAAACATTCTGACAAAAAATAAATCGCAATCGTGTTAATTAATAAGACCGCACAGCAATCACGGTGGTACAAGTTTTTTCCGGAAATTTTTGTAGTGTGTACGATAGCACGTAAATAGCACATACATCTATGCCTAATAGTTTTTCAAACAAGTTTACCAACTGCTTTTTCCATATTGCGGTGCTAACTTAACGCATTTGTTTTTTTATTTGTCCTACTAAACCGTTCGAGCACAAAATTTGCTTTTTCGGCACAAAATTAGCACATAATTTTAGTATTAAAAGAAATGTAATTTTCGTTGGGCGGTGAGCCAACTTGATGCGTATAAATAATGTTCACAAGTGATGAAAATATTATTTACGTTTATTTTAGGAACGATAATTGCAATGGTCACTCATCCAAATTACTGGATACGTAAAACATTGGTTAACTGCAGAAATTCACTCTGATAACTCGCTTCAACGTATTTTTTTAGAGAAACCGAAAAGTTGTCATAGTCTCGATGGCATATAAAGCCGGGCTGGTTGGCCGGCAAAGCGGGAGCGAGGCGTGGATTATCGATAGTTTTCGAGATCGAACACTGTGTGCATACCCAAAATTAGGAGTTGTAGCCGCCATTATTCTCTAATCTTTTACTACGGAACAGGGCTAATTTTGGAGAAACACCCTGTATATAGAGATGTTCGAAAACCTACTTTTAGTGCGGAGACAGACATTCCTACGGAAATGCAAATGCAGTAAATGGTCTAAGCTGAAATAAATGACACTATGCGTCAAACTTTGTCTATTATGACTTCTCCTGTATATAAAGACGTCTTAAATCAATGCACTAGTATTGTTGGCCACCTTATAAACCGCTGAAATGACTAAATAACAGCTTATGGAAACACTGTAAAATGATTACTTACTTTACTGAAAAATTAGGCTAACGAATAACTGTTTTGGGGACGTACTCGAATCAAATTTAACGATATCAAAAGGGCGCTTAAAATAAGCCACCCGGTATAAAAGTATATTTTTGGTAATTGAACACAAATATTAAGCGTGTGTCAAAACAAAATGACCTTGAATTCTAATATTTTTGGCACACTATTGTTAATAATGTTTAGGATTTAAAACACTTTACCTAAATAAAACAAAAGATGCACTGAACACGTTTATAAAATGTTACATCTATAAAATAGTTGAACAATTTGTAAAACTAAAATAATATCATTTGTCACAGCAGGCGTGACACAATGCAATTCATAACATTAAGAAAGTTAACGAAAGAGTTTCTAAAATTTTTTACCGAATTACTCTTAATTCCACCAGAGGTGATATGTACGTTAAAAAGCCGTTTAAGTAAAATAACGGAACTCGTTCGTCAATTAAAATACAGGTATAAAAATAAATCAAATTCGTAAGCGCCTTCCAAAGATAAATTTGATAAACATTTAAATTAAGTTAAATACAATTATCCATACGAATTACGAAATGCGGTTGCATATTACGTTACATCAAGTTACGGGTTGTCTTAACAGGTAGTCGAATTTGTTTTGTACTCAACATAAAAATGAATTCGGCATTAATGATTTTTGAGTCTGTTGAGTAGAAAGGATTTGAAACCAAGAAGCGTTCAAGCTGTCACTGTAATTACTTGATGGTCACAAATACGGGAAATGAAAGAAAGTAACACTTACTCGATTCTCTAGAATGGTAGTGTAATATAGCTGTATTAATGTCCATACATAATTGCCTTAAACCTAACCGTCTAATTATCCAAAATTATTGAGTGTCAAACCCCGGCCGGAAATTTCAAAGCCTGGATTTCTGTACCTAGACGGCAGGTACAATTCTTTTTTGGCATACGCTAAAAGAGCAATCACTCCACTCACGTACTTTCACGTTTCTAGCTATGTTTGTTTTGGCATTATTGAAAGAAAAATGCATTCAGAAACTGAAAAGAACGTGGCTTGTTATGACACATGATTTGCTTGTGTCCCAATCTCGCGGTATTTAAAATGCGTCATAATTTGATAGCGTCAGCTTTCTTGAGTCTTGTTATTTCAATGTGATAATTTATCGAAAACGGATGTCAGCTATCCAGCTTTATTTTTAAACTGATTATTAGAAGATTTATTAAAATGTATCTGGACCGATATATACGATTGCTGTTTTTTAACATATTAAAAATTAAAATATGTCTTTGCAGAGCTAGCTTTATTTTGAAAACGAAATAAAATAATTTATCTAATTTTCTTTATAATGTCTTTAAGTATTTACAATGGGCTTTTACTAAATTGGATTTTCTCTTAAACTAAAAGGTAAATATAATGAAATTCAAATTTACCTGTTAAAGGAATAATTAAAATGATTGCACAAAGAAAATCCATTTTCTTGAAAACGTCAATTCCATCTGAGAAAAACTTTTGTGACTGCTTGCGAAACCATTTTTACGATTTTTACGCTTTCGTCGTGGTCCGTTTTAAATGAAATCCGAAATGGATCTGTAGAGCATGCAAGGGCAGTTATAACCTCAAATATAGATTATAAATTGGCTAGAGCTTTTAGTTTCATAGTTATTTTATTCAGAGTTAATGGTAAAGGTACTTCCGGTTACTCGATTTACGAAATTTTTTTTGAGAAAATGCTTAGATTATATGAAAGTACAATAAATGGATAAGAAATGCACTAAGTTTTAAAAACAATTATTAAACCCGATTTTGAGAAAATCGCGAAAACCAAAAAATGACACGAGGAAAATAGAACTTCCGGTTATCCGATTGTAATCAAATTACTTCGGTTACGTGTTCGGATGGCTAAAAACTTAAATATAAAATTTTGTTTATCTACTACATTTTGTTTTCAAGATATCCTGTTCACACCACACACATACACACACGCACAGAGCAATTTCTAAAAAAGTGATTTTTGGACTTCGTTAATCCATTCATGCGCGTCACTAAGTAGACGACGAGGCATTTGGATATGTGAAATAAACCTGACGCACACCATCATGGGTTTAATCGCACCATAGGAGTGGTTCTGGTCGGCCTTGAACAGCCACCAAAATTTCCGGATCGATGAATAGCCTCCGATAATTGCAAAGAGGCCTGTATGCGAAGCAGGGAGGTGCCAGAGTGACGAGCTTAACGCGTACGCATTAAGATTCCTCCTATCTCGATCATATGCAAACGCAGACATACAAACAGGTTCAGACGAAAACGCTCCGCATAAACGATTTGTGAATGAGCGTCGAACCGTTTATAACAGTGTGGATCAGGGTGCGTTCTTTCCCCATAGTCAAGGCAAACATGTTAGCCAGTTCCGCATTACCCATATGCCATGTACCCCTAGCGCCTAAAACAAGCGCTCTCATGTTAAACGTCTGGTCTGGGTAGAGGCAATGCAATGCCTCCAGAACAAGAGGGTCACCGTACTCAGCGATCTTATTCCGGTAGGCACCTAGGGGGGGGGTCAGGATCTTCCCAACTGGCAGCCACGTCGCATAATGTCGCCCGATCTCCTTTAATGAATATAAGATCGAGGATGCGCAAGATACCGTTAGAACAACGTATCCGTCGCTCTTCGTCTACAATCAACCCTTTCGACTGCGCAATCTTCCGGAGTCGATTAATGATCTGGTCATGCCTTCTCACTCGTTCATAATGTGTGTAGGGGCAACCTTGGAGAGTGTGAGAAAGAGGCTTCACTTTGTTGCAACCTGCTCGACAGAACCTTTGTTCCGGTGATGGAGGTTACCTCGAAGTTGGACGGACCGTACATAATCCCCTCCCGGCCAGAAGGCGGGAGGGTTGTCGACCCATGCACTGCTAGTCGTACTCAACGCTCCCTGCTTAAGCTCATTTCCGGAGTAGCCCGTCTGAAGTCGCGACTCCATTCTAGGCGGGCTCTCCGTTTGTTTCCTCCGTGTAACTGTGTCATAGATGGTATTTTCTCCCACATCTTTTTCAAACTGGGGAGTTCGAGGACAGTGGCTGTAAATGGGGTCGCCGCTATTTGAAGTTTTGTCAACCGACTCATTGTAAAAGGTATGAGCCTCAGCAAGGAGGTTACACCGAGATCTCCTTCGCGCGGTAGGGCATGTTCGGTTTAGGTGAAGAATTGTGCGGACTCCCTTGCAAATGAGCCTGTCCGTCTGCTCTAATGTTTGGCGTGTAGTTCGCGCATTCTGCAGTCGATGGATCACCCTCGGGATGTCAAACTGCATCCAGCTCGACAGAATCTTTGTTTCGGTGAATGGCTCGGTATACCACGTGATGTTAAGAGCTTACTTCGTACATAATCCCCTCCCGACCTTAAGGCGGGGGGGGGGGAGTCGTCCATCCTTGCACTGCTAGTCGTACTCACCGCTTCCTGCTTAAGCCCGTTCCCGGAGTAGCCCGTCTGAAGTCGGTCATTCAATTCTTGGTGGGCTCTCTGTTTATTTCCTCCGCGTGACTGTGTCATAGATAGTATTTTCTCCCACATCTTTTCAAACTGGGGACTTTGAGGACCGTGACTGTAAATGGGGTCATCGCTATTTGAAGTTTTGTCAACCGACTCCTCATTATAGAAGGTATGAGGGCCAGAAAGGAGGTTACACCGAGACCTCCTTCGCGGAGTGGGGCATGTTCGGTTTAGATGAAGAATTGTGCGGACTTCCTTGCGAATGAGCCTGTCTGTCTGCCATAATGTTTGGCGCGTAGTTCGCGCATTCTGCAGTCGATGGATCACCCTTGGGATGACAAACTGCGTGGGATTGAGAGGCGTAGCCCGTGTACACCCTAGCCAGTTCTTCAGTTCTGAAAATTTGAAGGCAGCTTGTCCAAGGAAGGAATAGCGCTGGCCCAGGTACTTTAAAAGATCGCCTGGCACCAGTGGCCGGGGTGGTTTCCCAGAAACATAGTATCGGGGCTTCGTGGCTGTATAAAGTAATTTCCTTCCAGGCAGGGCGGCTCTTTTACGCGCGTTAATCTCCAAGCCTCTGTCATTGAAAAAACTGGACGCGATTTTAAGTAGTTTCTGGCCATTACGCACATTCTCTGCTGAGTAGAGTGTCGTCGGCATATGCTAGAGCCGCGATTTTGGTATCACCTGAGCGTGATACTGGCAAACCGCTATTAGTCTCCTACAGCTTAGATACCAGCTCATCCACAATCATGTTAAACAGAAGGGGGAACAACGGGTCCCCCAGCTTGACACTCCGGTTAATGGTAATGGGGGCCGAGCAAGCTCCTCCTGACTCCATGATTGTAGTGGCGTCGTCGTAGCTACTAAGGATGAGAGCTTGTAACTCTGCTGGTATGTCAAAGTGACGTAGTGCCCTCCTGATAGAATGATGGGAGATTGAATCAAAAGATCAAGACTAACGATCTCGTACGGTTGGTCTTTTAACCGCCTCTCCTTAATCACTCCATCGAGGGTCTAGGTGTTCAAGAATACCCCGGTGACTTTGGAAAACCCCCTTTTAAGATCGTGAAGAGGGACTACAGCGAGTCTTTGAACGAGGACTTTGTTAAAGACCCGTAGGAGTACTGATGAGATGGTGATCGGTCTCGAGCCGTCGATAGTACTTAGTTTGTCTCCCTTGGGGAGCAGAATAATGCGGGATTGCCGCAACTGCCTAGGAATATAACAGGCCAAACTAATTTTCCGGCATTTGAAATTTTCCGTAAATGTGAGGTTGTGATTCCGTCGGGACCGGGCGCATTTGTCTTCGTGCCTCGAATGGACCACTCGATGTCGGCTTCCGTGATTGGAAAAGATGCGATATTTGAACTTATGGCCTCGTCTGGTGGCGCAATATTTGGAGCAGAAGGCGCTCCACGAGCGCGATGTTTGGTTGCTCGTGGAAGTGATCGAGCTCAAAGCCGTCTAGCAAATCGCCAGCTAGCTTTTTGTTATGACGGTGATCGTCTTTATTGATATTGAAACAATTGAACTTTCTTTTTGGCACCTTGATTTTTAAGGACTAGTTGTAAGAAGGGATCCATTGATCGAGTAAGTTCTCTAAGATTTGCACTTCAGCGATGGTGGCAGAGAGGGCGAGCCTTCCAAGAACTAAGTCGCTCTCGTCCCAGTTGTCGTGGGAATAGTAGTATTCTGCCGTTTCGATGTCGTCTCGTATGATCCGGGAGGGACTATGTGGAACCGGGGACAGAAGGTTTCTACGCGTTTGGTCCAGACAGACCGATAAGCGAGAGGGATTAGGGGACAGTAGTTTGCCAGACTCCTGCCTCTGTGCAATTTCCAAGCAGTGGATGTTCTCCACTACCCCCTTCACGCCTTCGTCCGTCACGCTCGACTCGATCTTGACGACTGCACACCCCATCGCCTCCAGTACTACATGCGCTTTCGCGCTAACTCCCCCCTCCTGAGACCGTATTGTCTCTAATAATAAGCGAAGTATTGTCCAGTGCGCCTCTTGCACTTAATGCTCTCCAGGATCCGACTGAGAAAGAGCTCGCACAGGTGTTTGTTGACGTAGCGCCCACGCGCCAGAGTCAGTGTCTCCTCTACGTTTGGAACCTAGTAGCACATTCCGGGCAAACACCTACTACAGTATGTGCGAAGTCAGGACTGTAACAGTAACATGCTGTCTTGCACCTGCTGAAGTTGCGAATATCTTACAACAGATACATTCAGGCATCGTGGGCCGTGTGTATCACAATACAAAATAAAGAAGGTAACAGTCGTCGGGGAATTACTCCTCAGCGTTTGCGACAATATGATTTAGACTTTCCTGTTAACTTGAGTAGCTCTTCCGATAGGAAGAAGTAAATAAGGCACTGTATCCTTGACCTGTGGGACGGCGGATACACGCACCAAAGAGCGGTTCAACAACTCGCCTAAATAGATGCAGAAAACACTTTCCACAGTAAACTGGTACGTATATTACCCATGTCACGGAAAGGCAGCAGTCTGCTTGAATCGCTTAAGAGTACTACAGTAACTCTCAGAAAAACACTTATGAATTTTCGGCTAACGGCTGCAGAAACACAGTTATTAGACTTTGAGTTACAAATACTAAGAGCAGTCTACCATTCATTAACACAATTTCAATGCGTTCCTGCTGTATCAGTGCTGTAATGCTGACTCTGACACGTGCCCTAAACTTCGACAAGTCATAACTCCCTCACAAATAAAGATATCTTAAAATAGACTTCACATATCTATTCCTGAGAAGGAGGCAATCCAAAATGGTATGCCACATGAGCCCCTTCATATTTGAAAAACTTAACCCAAATCCAAGATGGCCGCCGCTCCCTATAAGTTGCGTCCCTACCTACCGTTCGAATTTTATAGGGGTGTATCTAGACCTTTGCCTCACTCTGTACATTAAGAGTTTAAGCGATTTACATTTAATTTTGAATTTTAACCACCCCCCCAATTTAAAGAAAATATTGATATAATTTTTATTCGACATTTATTAAGCATCAAGTTATACAAACTGTAATAGAATGTTTCCTATGAATTAATCTCGCTCGAAATAAACCAATATCTTACTTTTAGTAATTTTTCGGTTTGTATGCATAAAGATTAAACGTTTGATTTTAAACACGTCTAATTACACAAAAGGCCATAATCAGATTTTATAAGAAATAATTGTAATTTATCAAACTAAGAAAAATAAATTCAAGGCATCTGAATTGCAATTTTGCAAAATTTACACCTACCCATTCTTTACGTATAAACTCCACCAACATAATTTATCACTACATACATAGGTCGCAAAACAGTAAAACAAAAACCTGCACCTATGAAGGACCTCTTGGTGTGAATCTAGTCAAAGAACTCCTTTTGCATTTGAAATGCTGTCCTTTTATAGTGAATTATCGATCGTTGTTCTCTTTTCTCCGAACGACATCGATGACAATTATTGATAAGACTGCAGCATGATGCGCTTGTCTATCAATTTAATTATTGTGCAATATTTTATCATTACAATTAATAATTTTACGTTAATTAAACTATCTTAGATTACTTCTGTAATAACTTTACACGTCTTAAAAACAACCTACAATTAATTCGAACGGTTTAAATATTGCATTTGATTGCGCAATATTTGTTATTAATTATCATTCTTAAATTTTATTTTGTACAACTATTTTATATTAAAACAAATTAAAATAATTCAAAATGAATTAAAATAAATCGAAAGAAATTACTCTCGTTCAGTTTTAAAGCGCACTTAAAGTTTTTATTGTCTTTACATGTATCTCTATGAAATATATATCAAAAACTTAAAAAGTGCATAATACAGTAAAAATAGCTAAATGAAATTAGTGACTGCTAAGATAATTGACAGTGCCGTCTTTGTTTAAAGATATATTTCAACACCTCCATAAAACAGAATTTAAAAATTAATATGTAATTAATTCCAAGAAACCTTTATGTAGTACAGTACAGCTAATCGGTTGCTGAATTTTTTCTACTTCCGCTAATTTCAGCTAAATTATATTAAATTGATTAATTTATGTTGGTCGAGCGGTTCTTTATTTCTAAAGTTTGGCTGTTCTAGAACTTCAGCTTAAATAATTTAGTGTGTATTATTAGGATGTCTGCCTACAATTACGGTCAATAACTTAGCTCAACCCTTTAGAAGTCTAAATTATGAAATGTTTATTAATAAATAAACAGAAATGGTTTAAATTACACAACAATTAAAGTATTTATTTTAACTATACACGATCTTACTACAAATCTTCGCAATTTTAGTAAGAGGATTAAATCCACGACTGATTTTTCAACCTTTTACAAATAACAATAGATCTTTAGAATAATACTTAGTGTTACTTATCTATGACCTATACATGAGAGTTCTTTATTTCGCGCGCGTTATTTACGTATCCACCACGGAGTGGTGAAACGGGGATTATAGTCAGCTCTGGTAGTTCCGCAGTTCACTCGCCCTCGTCGGTATTGCTATAGAAAGATGCTTACAAATGAAAGTCGTACGGTTGGCGGATGTAGACTCGACTTCTTATGTGAAACGAACTTTTAGGTTATTAAATTACTTATTATGTTGGATTTAGGTTAATTATTTTGATGGTAAAAATAACAAGAATAAAATCTTCCCAAACTAATTCATTTGTATTAAAAAGAATAAAACAAAAGAACATTCTAAAATGAATTATACATGTTTACGGATATTATAATTGCGTTAATTTAGCAAAAGCAGTTCGTTACGACGACGGTGCGGTGATTTGATTCTAATAGGCGCACAGCATCACCTTGATAAAGACTGGGCGTGCTTCGCTGTCCGCAGATCGTGGCCGCGTCGATAGCGAGAGTGGCTCTTTCCGTAATTGATCGGAAAATTTCGATAACGGTATCGAGACCGGCGGCACACGACGGAAGAAGATATCGCAACGACGGGCGTCACTCACAGTACGCCACTGAGCAACGAAACTGTTTGACGGCGTCGTATGATTTATTTACAGCAGCGTCCTTGTTTCAGGCCCTAAGATAACGCGAAACTAAGGAGCTCCATTATTCCCTTTAGTCGGGAAATGGACCGGTGCCTAGCAACAAATACAGCCAGGGCTAGAAGGACGGCGCGACGCCTATGGTTCCCGGCTGCTAAGCAACTAAGGAATCACAGGTGTTGCGTAGTTTTGAATTCTGGAACGGACTGACTACAGAGCAACTCATTCTGTCTCGAATTTAAACTTTCAGGTAAAGGTTCCCTTTTGAATAACTGAACTGATTCGTAGTTCAAGACTGTAACGGCGGTTTTTAGAATTTTAACAATTCTACAGAGAGCTGGCTGCGCACCTTGTAATTAGTAAAGCGTTTTAGTGTATTAAAAATAAAGCTTATCCTTACGTAAATAGCTTAATGTACTGATGGAGTATATTGCGGTTCTATGAACGATCTTTCGGTACGAATCCAGTTAAAGAACTCCTTTTACTATTGAAGCGCCTGGAATGTCGTTCCTGTATCTCCGTTTTGGGTATCGCTGGCACCCTCGGTAATACGCGGTATGGTTACCGTTGCAGCTTGCGCATCGCAGCGGTTCGCTTCTTTGTTTCACGCACTTGGTGTTCGGGTGATTTTGGCCGCACTTCACGGGTGTGTGGTCCGCGTGATAGTTCCTTTGAGAGGATTTGTAGAACTGCTTTCAGATTGTATACTCTCCCCCTGCATCAATACACGTGCGAAGACGTGTCTGCAACGCCTGGAAGGCATTTTGAAACTCCTCGATGGGAATGTCTCTTAGGAACGTTGTAACATGCTTTTGGATGTTTTCCACTGACTCCCAATGCTTTCCTTTCAGCTCTCTCTTCAGTCGAGGAAACAAAAAAAGTCGCATAAAGCCAAGCGGGACTGTAAGGGGGCTGGGGGAGCACCGGGATGTTGCTCTGGGCCTGGAAGTTGGTAATGATAAAAGCCGTCTAGCTGGGGGCATTGTCATGGTGGAGCTTGACCGTGTCTTTGATGTCAGCCCTCACGCACGTAACCCGGCATTTCGATCTCTTGAGCACCTCCAGGTAAAAG
>JAHWXV010000502.1:0-15556 GCA_024586415.1 Phrixothrix hirtus | reverse complement strand
ATTATTTACATACTTAATTACTTTTTATTTAAATCTATAAAGTATTTTTGCTTTAAATGAGCTCAAAATTTAATTATAAAACTCTTAGTACATGTATAAATGGATAAATTATTTATGCTTTTAAATTAATTTTAGAGTTTACAATTTAGGTGTATAGGAAAGTCACAACGTCAATAAATTTGAATTAAATTTAAAATGTATAAGAGAAAGTCGTGTGTTGTTTTACACCAGATTTTTCTTATTGATATTGTGAAACAAATAGCAGTAAATACCGCGTTTTAGTGAAGTAGATAGGTTTAAAGTTATGAGTATAATCCAAATGTAGTAATAGCTCAGTTTTCCAAAAAATTGGAGATACAGCGTTTTTTGTAAGCATGGCAGAATATAGCATCGGCCCAAAAATAATTCCATTTATATACATTTTATATTTATATTTATTACCAAATTATTTATTTTCAATTCATTAAATTTCTTACCTTATTAAATTGCATCATTATTTCTACACAAATAATTGATTGTTTATTTACAAGAGTCAATCATATCATTGCCAACCCAAAAAACTATACATAAAATCCCCTGGATCACCAATACATTCAAATATAAAGAATTTCTAAAATTTTAAAGCTTAAAATGCACAAATTAGAAAAACTATTATAAAAAACTCGTTTCATGAGGTGTTTTATTGTGCTAGTTACTAAACTTAGCTCGTGCAATAAAACCCATCTTGCAAAACTAGATTTTTAAATTACTACTTTCAACATCTATTCAGAATTTATATAAGCATGAGGCAATTAATAAAATTTTTGATTTAACATTCGTGGTCTTACTAAAGAGAAAACTACTTTTAATTTCTTAATCATCTAATTTGTTAAATAGCCAATAAATACTAGTTACAATGTTTCAGGGTATCGATACTGACCCACTCACTGATCAAATCATTTAAAGCTCATATTGTATTTACTTTTAAGGTAAATTTTAAATGTGTATTCTAAAAAGGTTGTTGTCTAAAGAAATCTATAGTACGAGCTTTCTCACAATGAAAAGTGAACAAAACTGCACTCACTCTTTAGGGTAACTGTAGGGTCTCTGTTGGCCCCATTTTCTCACAGACCTGTACGAGGGGAACTTAGCTAGACTCTTTGGAGAAGGGCTGCAGAATAGGGTCTCCTACTTCTTCTGCTATTCTACTGCATTTTTATGCTATATTAAATAATGTATCTAGGATTTAAAAACATTACTGTAGATAATCTATTAATTTCTGTTTTCAATTATCAAAATCTTGTAAAAATCTGCAATTTTATCAGCTATTAAGCTTCTATTTAAATAAATTAAAAGCAAAAGTTTGAATTCATGTTACACGTAAATGCAATGGAATATTGTCTGGCAAATCTGAGAAAGTGCTCCATAAAAATTTGCAATAAGTGGTGACCAAGCAATTTGCTGCCAATTACCCCACACCAAATGTTTACAAATGATTAATGTCGATACCGTTTCAGTACAATTGCATGCAGGTTTTCATCAGACTAAATGCAAAAATTGCGAAGATCAAAACCCCATATATAGTGAATGCAGATTCAACAGTAAATATTACTTTTTTCTGAAAATCTATTATCCATTTTCAGTTTTCTCAAGTATCATTGACAAAAATACATTCTTGCATCACAATCTTGGGGCTATAATCCTTGCATTCCTTACTAATCAAAAGGTGGAAGTAGCTACCAATGAAAAGTGCTGGACATAAAAGATTTTGTAACATTAAACTGCCTGGAAAGTTTGTGAATACTGGCAATGCTGTTTAAAATTTGTTCTTCTTGTTGAAGATTACCTTGAACAGGAACACCACAATTTACAGTCACTACTGTTTTCACGTAATCTGCGATCTACAGAAAGAAATATTTTAGCGCATAATATACGCCAGTTTGAGTATTTTTGTTAATAAATTCTTACAACATTATAGCATTCTCATCGACCTACCCCATTGTTAAATGAATATCTGCATATTCTTGGTATGAATATTCCATTATTTCAGATTAATTACAGACTTGCGTAATGTATCACTAATAAAAGTATCAGTTTGTGATAAAATAAAGCAATAGACAAGACGATTTTGTGATAAATTTTTGTTTGCTAACTTTAAATCATGGAAAATAAAATAGCTATAAATGTTAAAGAAGGTGTCGGAAATGAAAGTGCATATAAACCTTTTTGATCATAGTGACATCATCTACAAGTTCTGTCATTTTCAAAGCATCTTTACTGAACACTCTAAGATACATATGCAGTTGGATGAGAAAAACTGTAGAAACAATAGAATTTAGAGTAATTTAAAAATTTAGTTTTATACATCGAGTAAAGTAATAAAATGATAGTTAAAGGTAGAGCAAGGATGAATATTTATGTTTATGACCTTTTCAGCAAAATTTAAGACAATTTATGAATGATCTGTGGAACCGTTGATTTTTTTAATGAAAACCCGCATTATCAATTCTATTTTGGAAACATCTCATAATGATCTGCAAATTTTGTTTGAGTAATCTCATTATCTTGGAATAAATCACATTTAAAAGAAATTCAATATAAATTCTATTAGTAATGGAATATTTAATGGGCACACCACATATATTGGTCAGAATAATCGACAACTGTGCTAACTACTATATTGATATTTCGTGTTACAGCTTGTTTCAATTTTCTGTGTTTTCAGAATGTTTCAAAATGTTGTTGTTTAGAAACGAATTTTAAAATTGTGTTAAATTCTGCTAACAGTTCTACGCAATTTTTCTCATTTAACAATTTGTACATCTTTTAAAATTAATGGAAAAGTTAGTACAAGTAGAAACTTCTTATTCTATATTATTTATGATGTTTATGGTATTATTGAGTAGTTCAGATAGTTTTACTTGTCATCGGCAAAGATATATGATTTGTACTATATCTCATGCTGAATGTTCTCTTTTAGGGCCTCTATGCAGTATACAATTGATCTTTAAAATAAAAAAGCCTGGTGCAGCCAAATTTGGTAAACTCAGTGGTAATCTCACATTGACATTTTTTTAATATGATGTGATTAATGACACGATCTCTTAAGATATTCATTGTGCCGCCAGCGATGAGCATTGTAATGCCATCCTGTTTTGGTAACCACAGCAATAAAAATTAATTGACTTATCTACAGTAATTTTCATTAAAAATTTGAACATGACCAGCAGTATCCTCAAAGAGACAAGATTCGTTGATGCATTCGGCTGTTACGATACACCAAACCATCATTATTCGCACTGGTGGCAGTGGTCTCTGGTGAGATCTTGGGTTAACTCTGCCTTAAAATGAACAGTTTCCTTTATTAGCATAAAATGTGCTTCGTCACACTTTACAATAAAATTCTTATCATTTTATGAAAAGTTTACCAAGGCACAGCAGTACTGGGAGTATTCAAGATACAATTGCTTGTCTTCAAGATGAAGAGGAGCTAATTGAATTTTGTAAGAACAAAATGCAAGTCTTTAGATAAAATTTGTTGCCGTGAATGACAAGAAATCACCAATGTTAAACTGCTAGTCTCCGATACATGTTAAATGTTTTCAATTAATTATTCATTAGAATCCAACAGTGGGGTATGGTAGGATGGACCATTATAAGACTAAAAAGATTAAGTTTTATTATTACACTTATTGTATAAAAATTACAGTGTTAATATACTTCTACTGCACACTTAATTTAAAATGATTATAAAGAAAACAAGAAAATGTACCAATTTGAATTTTTAAACAAGATAAACTAAATTTTTATTTTTTGTGTTGTATCTCATGGTGGCCTAGGCTAAGGGCCACTAAGGAACATAGCTTAGGGTACAGAGAAACATAATTAAATATAGAAATAAACCTCTAATTATTTAGAAAATATTTATTTAATACACAATATTTTAGCAAGAAACATTATTACTGAAATAAAACATAAGTGTAGTTTACACTTAATCGCAAAATTCTTTAATGCAAGTTGAGATTCTTCGAATTAATCTGAAATTTATGTTTCCTGAAAATGTGGGAGAAGGGAAAATCATTTTGATATCCTGAAGTGATACTGTTCCCATATCAGCAACAGATGGAAATATAAAATGTACCATGAATTTTCTGGATTTTCTTAAAAAATTTACTTCTATGTCATTTAATGATTTCTTTCTGAACCAAAACGAAGTCATTGGGCTCCAGATCATTATCAAGTTCCTCAAACCTTGAAGCCTGAATTTCAGAAATCCAGTTGGCTTCATCCTCAGAATCATCATCGAGATATATTTCTTCATCTTCCTTATAGAAAGATGTATTGCTAGATATAGCTTTTATTTTCTTAGTAAATAAATCCTTTATAATGGCTTGCTTTTTTCTCTTCCATTTTTTTCTGTCTTCTCCATAAATTTTATTTCGAGTTTATATTTCCCAGGAGTATCAGTGGAAATAAAACTGGTGGATTTTTTATGTGGGCTGCTTTTACATTTTCTTTCTCTTGCTTTAGGGTACTTTTCGAATATTTCAGGACTCACAAAAACTTGTGAAAAAACATTACCAGGGTGATTTTTTACTTTGGATGCAGTAGGACCTTCACTGCTGGTTGAAACTGATAGAGTCTAAAATATCTCTCAGTATAAAGAATCATCAGGCATGAACATTGTTTGATCAAAATCAAAATTCCCATTTTGAGTCATGCCATTGTCAAATGTCGCCCCTACACAATTGGCAACATGATAAAATCTCTGTTTCGTGAAGATTATAAACTCAAGAACTAGCAGAAATTTTTTTGGAGCGGTTATAAGCATTATTAAGATTGTCAAAAAATAAATTAACCTTATGTTCATTAAAAAAGGATGCTCTTAAAAGGCTATAATCCTTGGATTGATAACTATGTAGCTGCATACTGTGCCTTTTTAAGAATACTTGTAGTCAGTCGATACCTGTCACTTTATTTTTTCCCAACTTAAAGGAATATTTTTTGAGTTAATTTTAGCCATTTCATAAGCCAACACTGAATGTCTTTTGTTGTTTTTGCATAAAACATTTTTGAGTATTTTGTAACGTAATTAACTAGCTTCTTTTCTTCCTCTTTATTGAAAACTAGGTGGTTTATAATTACTTTTCATTGATATTTGCACACTGGCATTTGTCTTGTTTAGTGCCTTTTTAATATCTCTGTAATATTTGAAACGACACATCATTTTGTGTTGCAGCTTTTCAAAGTGATAACTTCACTCCATCTTCCCCAACTAACACTTACTGAACAGCCCTTCTCATATCTTCTTCTGAAAATATCTCCTTTTGACTTTCTCTTATGACCTCCGGTACATGTGACATTTTTTTAATTGTAATATAGAAAAAATCAGTAATTAATAATAATACAGATTGTGGGCCACATTGAAGTGATGTCTCAATGTGTATTGTGGTAGCCCCTTTACATTTGTTTAGAAAAAGTTTCGTTATGTTTAATATAGTTTAACATTTTATAAACTAATTTTGTGAAAAAGAAAGTTTATTTGTCAACTTGAAATGGCATAAACATTTTACCTCTATATTTAGTATTTCTCTCTTGACAAAGCATTCTATAAAGGAGCTTGAAACATTTTCACAACTTAAGCACCCACGGCTCAATTGAAATTGGTTGGTACCAA
Organism: Phrixothrix hirtus; assembly: GCA_024586415.1. Classification (NCBI taxonomy): domain Eukaryota; kingdom Metazoa; phylum Arthropoda; class Insecta; order Coleoptera; family Phengodidae; genus Phrixothrix; species Phrixothrix hirtus. The sequence continues at coordinate 9,900 of JAHWXV010000502.1, read as the reverse complement.
AGGTAAGAGAGGTGTGCAAAATTTTATTTATAAATAAGCACATAAAGGTTATTTTGCAGTGTGACATAGAGATGACTCCACCAATCCTAATCTAAAATATTGGAAAGTCTCATAGTGGGTCCACTCTGATATTAAAAATTTCAAACCATTGTATAAATTATATTCTAGCTTAGTGCATTGCAAACGTTATAAAATCATCTGTTGCATTTGAACTACAGATCACTTGTTTTTGAAATACATTATGATGATTTTTTTTGTTAAGCCATGATATAGCTTTCCATGATAAATTTTTCAAAATTCTAGCTGTAAGAAAAACAAAAATAAATACAAAACTAAACAAGTTCAAAAAGCATTTTTAATGGTCAACCCTCTACATATGCAAATATTTTATTTATTAATACTTATATGCAGCTTAATTCCAAATTCGAACATTTATTAGTTACAAAAATAATGTCTCCTTTATGAATATGGTAAAAATGTGAAAAGAATTATTATAATGCATAAATAAAGCAACAAGAATGTATTGAAATGAGGAAAAATATACTCACCCCATATATTAATAAATCAAGTTCATCTAAAGAAGTTGCTTTAATATCTTTTCTTGTAATGACATAAGTGTTTGCTTTGTGTAATGTATTTACACAACTCCACATCATCACACTATTTACATATGTGATTTAACTCCTATAGCTTAACTACTTATCTTAATTGACTAAATTACTTGGTTAAACTATTCCTCGAATTAAAAAGTATTACTTTTGGTAGAATTTTGTTATTAAAAGAAAACTACATGGTCAATTTATTATCTACTCAATTAAAAAAAATGGGGGCCTCATTAGAATATTCAAATCGAATTAGGGAAGGTGCTTATAGTTAATTCCTTGAAGTTTTATTCATAGAATTTTAAAAGTCTTAGATAACAAATTTAAACTAGTACCGAAAATATTTAATTAGTTGGGATAAACCAAATGAGGCATTTTCTGATACATAGGATGTGGGAATGTTGTAATATTATTATCAAGTCCTAAAACTTACTTATTGTAAAAAAATATTAGATGCAACAATTACCATAATTATTCCTTAATTTACAACTATATACTAGACCAAAATATCTCTAGATTTCTGTTCCCTATGGGAAATTTCCTATGTACACATTCAATAATTAATAAATTTAGGAATATTATGTACACATAAATAATTATCTGTGTAAAACTAAATATTAAATTAATTTGAAATTTATAGGAATTTTAAAATTAGACATAATATTTCTTTAAACATGCTTTCAGACAAGTTTTCAAATACACAAAAATATTTTTCAATTACATAGCACTACATAATTATTTAATTTCAAAAATTTTACAAAATTATTTATTTTATAGGCTGCATATATGATAGTTGATGAAATGCATGAAGAACATCCTGAATTACTAAAAGATCAGTACTGGGATGATGTAGTTCCTAAAGAATTGCCATATACAGTGGCATCCGAACATTATCGACGTGAAGAGCCAAAAGGTTCTGCAGAAAGTTATAAAATCAAAACTGCTGATGCGATGTATGCTAATTTAGTTACGCCTTCAAGAAAAACTGTGGTTGATGATATGTATGCTGATTACGTAAGTATTTATGGTTAATATACACAAAATTCTATAAAAGAGATTCTGTAGGAAAGCGTTGATACGCCAATAGTAGAACGACGGAAAAGCTCCAATTGGTTTAGTCGACAGATTTCAAAGACTAGGGGATCCATACGTTCTTCTTCTACAGCATACTCCTCGGGAGGTTTATTTAGTCGAAATCGTGGAAATTCTGTATATGCTAATCCTGAAAGTGGACAGCAACCTATGCAGAATACTCAACCAAAAATGTCCATCTATGATAGACTTGTTGGAAGAAGATCAAGTAGAACACAAAAAATATCAAAACAAGGTGAGGATAACTTGATGTTTGTCACACTTTGTTGTTTTAGTGTAAAAAAGAAACAAATAATTATAATGGAATAGTTATGTAATACAACTAAAAAATGATGATTAAGTTTTAATGCCAATTCTAAATACTTGCTGACCTTCTATTTTTATTAATTAAACGTTTGATTGCACTCATTTAAGATATTGTTTAGGTATGTTCCTGTCACTGCTAATTTATTCAAGGACCGAGACAGCTGAAAAATAGTTTTGAAGTAGTCATTCTAAATACATATCTTGAAATTTAAATATAATTATGTAATAAATAACATAAGTGCTAAAATATATCTAATATATTATTTTTTGTATTGACATTTTTAATTAATATTCTTTTCTAATGTTTTCATTCCTTGCTCTAAATTATTTATGTTCATTCAATGTTTTACTATTGTAAATATTCACATGCCTTGAAAGCATTTCAAATTACATATTTATTTTCTACTTTTCGAAAAATCCTCATCAAAACTTCATAATTAACAGAAAAGTTTATTTATATCTAATAAGTATATTCTTTCAACATAGTTTAAAATTTTATTAATTCTCTTCTAGTACATGAAAATACAGAAAACAAAGGTCTACCTAATTTAATTTGCAAATTTAAACGTCCCATAAATATTCTATACCTTATGGTCTCAGATTTAGTCATTGAAATCATTTTCACTAAATTCATATCATCTAAATAAAATTTTTCATTGAATTATGTAATTTTATATTTTTCTACTAATTTATATAAAGTTTGTTATCTACGTATTAACTAAAATACAATTATTTTCCCAGGTGGTGTTAGTAAATTAAATGGAAATTCCACAACAATTCCTGTAAGGAATCGTCCAAGAATACCAACTCCTGATGTCACAAAAGAAGTATTAGATCGTGAAAATAGATTATCTTCAGCTGCGGCTAATATTCAGAATCAGATGACACAAGGGCTAGCTTTAGTTCCTCATCACATATCATCCCCATATACAACGTATCCAACTGCTGAAATGCCTGTACTTCAAGTAGTACTTTCACCTATACAAGAACTTGATGGAACTAGTTCTGTTAATAACACCCTTCATGCTGGTCAACCAAGCACTGCAGCACTAGCTCAAGCAATTTTATCTCCTGGTTTAGGACCAGTTTTGACAACACCTGTGAGTCTTCCAATGACAGTTTCACATTTAGCATCTCTTGGATTAAAATCTGAATCCAATAGCCCATTAGTAACACGAAATGTTGCTTATCAATCAAATAACAGCCCTACAATAACAAATTCCTTTCAACCGCATTTTCCACAAACACCGTCACCGCAGCCAATTCATATAAGTGAAATACCACTGAATGAAGAAGACTTAGATACAAATATAAGTAGTCATAGCAGTGAAGCATCTGCTACATCAGATATTTCAAATGCATCAAAAGATAGTAAAATATCCTTTAAAACAAATGCTTCAACTGCTACTACAACAGCAGGAATAAAGAAATCTAGTGAATCGGATGATTCTGAAGCTAGTACTATAAAAATTGGAGGAATCAATGACTTAATTAATTTGATTCCAAATTTATCTTCTCCAGCTTCAATAACATCATTTAATTCTGTAGATGGAAATAGAAGTCGAAAAACCTCAGCTGCTTCACAGAACAATACGGGATCTGGAAAGCGAGGTGAAGTTTATGTTTAAAGGTAGGAAATATTTTAAAGAAAGTATGTTTTATTTATATATGTTGTATAAAATTATGCAGGGTAATATCTATTGTAATAAAAATTAAGTTAGGTCAATAGATAAAATATAATTTTAATTGGAATGCCATATGTCTGTAATATATTCTTACATTGTAAAACTATAAAATTTGACAATTTGATACTATATTGTCAAATTAGTTTATTGGAAGTATAAAAGGATTTTGCTTGTAGTATTTGATAGATGTGGGTCAAACCTTTAATTTAAATCTTTAAATTTCTATTGGTATATAGTTAGATAGTACAAAATTTTAGCTCCGTTATTCATAAATGTGCACTATGCCATGCGTTGATAAGTAATATTTTATTGACAGTATATTGAATTAATTAAAATGGGGCTATTTAATAAATTTAAATTATGCAAAATTTTGAAAAAATATATTATACTACTGATTCTTTAAAAGTTTTTGAAAGATTAAAACAACTTTTATTGAAAATTCTATACTAGGACTATATTGAATTATTGTTGATTTTAATTTCATTAATTTTGATTCTTTATTTTAATATTGTTTGATAATATGAATAGAATGCTTTCAAAATAATATTCTCTGTATTATTCTCATAGATTTCTTTTTAAAATTTGTATTTTTTATATCAATTTTTTGAAATTTACTTTCAAATGATTTATAATGAAGGTCTTAATATGTCAACAGTTTCTTTAATTTAGCATACATCACATTCAAACTAATATTTAATTAAAACTTTAACTTATAAAATAATTTATACTAAAATAGATTTTTGGATTTAAACTGTAACTTTTTATTAAATTAAACAATAAACGTTTCGAAAACCATGTGTTTTCTTCATCAATATTCAATATTATAATCTATTTTTTTTATTTATGTTAATTTTAATAAAGAAAACTTATGGTTTTCCAAACATTTATTGTTCAATTTAATAAAAAGTTACACAGGTCGAAACCCAAAAATTTATTTTATTATGAATTTGAACTATGAAAATTTCCAGAAATATATTATTAAATAATTTAACTAAAATAGTACCTGATAACCATTTAATAGTATGTTTATTGGAAAAATATGTGTTCAAGTGCTCTATAAAAGCAATAACAGTAATAGTAATTTATAAGAGATATTTGGTAAAATTGATAGAAAATTATATAATTGTAAATGTGAATCCCATTTTGATTATATAATAATCTAATTTAATTAAAAATTAATTTATACTTATAATGTTTGCTAAATTTTAAAGCAACACTGTATTTTAAAATATTAGTTTAAATTTTACGGTTTGACCTATTTTATCTAACTATAAAAATACATTTTTAAGTTAAAGTAAAAAATTTACTTAATTGCTGTTACAGGATTGATTAAGCACAAATGTGGCTGAATATTTTTCAGTAGTATTAGATAATTACTATATTATATTTATAAAGTGATATTTTATATAAAATTCATAAATTATTGTGATAAAAATTAAATATGGAACTTAATATAATATGTATATAAAGCTAGAGGTGCAAATTTATATTTTATATAATGTGTGTTATTGTATTTTAAATTGCACTAAAAATTAATTATGATATTATGTATATCAATTCTTTTCCTATTTAAATTAACCATAAATGTGTATATAAAATTTATTTAAAACCTTTTTTCTGCGATCTAATATAGATGAGAAATTTGTTTTAAAAGTAGTAGTAAACTGTGGATTTTGTTTGTCTGCAAATTTTGCTTCACCATTTTATTAATACACAAATAGTAAAAACAAGTTTTATTTTCATTTGTTTGTTCTAATAGGATATGAGACTTTCTATATTTGCTTTATAAATACTAAAATATGTTTTTTGCGATATCTACATAAAAAATTGTTTCAATATTTCTGTTACCAAACTAATTTTTTGCCTAGAATTTATTCTAATAGTAAGAATAAAAGTACTAGGATAGTTTGCACAATAAGAATCAATTTGAACAAAACTACTAAAGGTAGTTAGTAAAAAATAAAAATAAATGATTCTTAAGTTTTTAGGGCAAAGGAAGCACTTTGAAGATTGACTGATATTGCTAGTAAAAGTGTTACCCTAATAAAAAAATTAGGTTTTGTAATTTTTAGGAAAGAAATGCAAGTAATATAATATTGATTTATAAAATTCCTTAATTTTGGAAATAAATGTGATAATTATTTTTATCATATATGAAACATTAAATGTCTTTTAGTATATACTTAGATAGAAGTTTAGCTATAATTTAACAGAAATATATTTAATTATTAGTGTTAGAAATGTAAATCGTATATTTATTACACAAAATTTATTTTTGCATAATGAATAAAAATTATAGTCTAATGTTTGCTCAAAGGTGGTGTTTATGTAGAAAGTCAATTTAATGTTACAGTAAAATAATTGAGTAAAAATTATAGCATATAAGAACTAGATAATGCATCTACAAGACACTTGTCAAAAATATGAATTTATATGCCTATGTAGGTAACCAGCAAAATTAATTTGACTTATCTGATTCAAATTTTATGAAGTAGTCCTTAATTTTTATTTTTGTTTGTTTACATCATTATCAGTTAATGTTTCTTTTATTTTATTAAAGGGTTTTTGATAAAACTATAAGTATAAAAATTGATTTATTTATATATTTGCACTAAAAATGTGATTGGACAACTGATTTATATTATTAAATGTAACATGTAATAATATACTTAAATAACAGTTTAAGTAATTGGAAATGTTAAATATTGAAATAGATACAATATAAAATGTAAAACTGGTTGTAAGTACATGTTAATTTTAATAGTGTAAATAATTATGTTCAAATATTAAAATTAAATACTTGTGGGGATAATTTAGCATTAGTTCAAACTTTTTTGTTTTATTCTTTTAAAATTTAATTTTTAATTTGTTTATATTTGTTAACTTTTATTGGTTAAAATAAAACTATTTTATTTAATCTTTCAATCATTTTAGTAAATAATTTTATAAACGTCATTGATATTCTACATAATATTTATCATAGAACATCAGTTATGAGTTAACTGAAGTAAGATTAGTTTAAATAGTATATAATTATGACATTAATGACTTATTCTCTTTACTTGGATTTCTGCTTATTTAGTACGATATTTTTATTCTGTATCTTTAAAAACTCAATTTTAAGTACAAAAGAAATACTGATGAAGTTTGCAGAATTAAGGTAGGAATTATTTATTGCTTTACATAGTTCAACTTCAGATAACGAACATATCACTTTTAAAATTAATTACCGAATATTATTTCAAATCCAATCATTTATGCAATCCAACATTTACATCTATACCTTTACAGGTAAAAAGTATTACAAAACTTTGGTGCCATACAAAACATGATTTTTTTATGTATTGTTTCTTTGTAGTGGTGATATGTATTAGAAGTAAACAGTCTTACAGCTATCTCATTTATCATAAATTAAGCAGTAATTCTATCTATTGTGTTTAATAAATCACAACAGCTTGGATAAGGTAGGTATGTAGAATGTGATATTTTTTATATTAATTAAAATTTGAGTTCTTTATGTAAAAATTGCGTTTTTTTTGTTCTGTTGCAAATATGCAACATTGTGCAGGTAAGGATAAATTATGGTGAATTTTTACTTTAAGCATAATGGCTCAGAAGTGTTTGCCATATGAGGAAAAAATGCAGGTTACAGAGAAACAGGTAATAAATTTACTGGAGTTTCTATTCGAGAGTGAAGATGAGTATGACACTGATGTTCTGACAATAAAACCGCATGAACTCGTCGATGGAAGTTATAGATCTGAAGGGTAAAAGAAGTCAAAGTGGAAATTAATGCCCTAGCTTCCAAATTCCATATTAATGACAAATCAGCAGAGGAATCTTTTGCTTCTACTTCTTACATTACCTCCAGTCACATGCACTTCAGAAACTAACATTTCAGGTGTAGTTCTCAAACTGTGAATTCTGAGCAAAATCGAATAACATGGACAAATATGTACATACAACTTTCAGAAGCAGAAAAGAAGTTTACTGGTTATATAATTGGACCAAAGGAAATTCAAATACTTGTTTAATGATTTGTTAATCAATGATACTATCGTTGAACAGTCTAGACTGTATACTGTGCAAAAAATTCCAGCAAACCAATTAGCATAACTGCCAATGATATTTGGAAATATATAAGAATTCGTTTTATCATCTCGGTTTCTTACACTAATAATGTTGGAGATTACTGGAACGAAATTACAGGGAATGACTATATAAAAAATACCACACTGCTAAATGTATTTAAAAAGATATGGGCTTCTTTTCATTTCAATGACAATATTCAACATATGGAGAGCCTGGTTACAAAGTAAGGCCAGTCATTAATAGTTTATCAAAAACATTTATTTCCATTTCCATGGAAGAACATTATCAATAGATGAGCAAATGTGCACAACAAAAATCCCACATACAGTGGCAGAAATAAGTATTCAGACACTCTTCAATTTCTTTCAACGTATTATTATGTTGAAAATGTTAATATAGATGAATTTATATAAACATAAAATAAAAGCACTATATCTTAGCTTACAATATTTGTATACCATCCTTATAGAAATGTTTATAATTAAATAATATAATGCCACAACTCCAAAATGTACGTAACACGATAGGAAAAAAGTATTCATACACTTAAGAATAGAGCCAATAATCATAATAAAACTACAACATATCTATTTGAATAATGTAACACTATTAGTGTTATCTAACTTTGTATAAGTAATGATGTGAAAAACCAGAATTTTAAAAAATAATAGCTATTAGTCCGAAAATTAAAGAAACTACAAACAAAGAATGAAATTTAATAGTAAACTGGCACACAGAAGGAAAATTATGAAGACAAATCGCTAAACTGACTAGAACACACCATTTAATAATGCAATGTATCATTAATAAGTTTAAAGTCACAAATTTAATTAAAAAAAGACGACGTTACGGGTGAAAATCAAAACTGGATAATATAGTTAATCGTTTAATTTTTTAAAAAATCTGGGAAAATCCTTTTGGTAACTCTATCAAACTAGTATCGTAATAGAGTTTTGGGAAAGTACTATTTTATCTGAATTAAGCAAACATGAGGGTGTGATAGCAGAAAATTGGTATGGAATAAGCAGGCGATTGCAATGAAGAAAGAAAATTAATGGTTAAACATGACAAAGGTAGTGATTTTGTTTATTTAGTGCTTCCTATGTGGAACATGAGCTTAAATCCTGCTTTTGCCAATTTATTACTTTCTCTTACCTATATGAAATATAGGTAAAAGAGAAAGTATTGTTTTCGACAAAAACTTTCGATGTCGAAATTTTAATGGAAACACACGTTTTCGGGTCCCCTGAGTACGAAAATCATGTTTTTTGAAATTGGTCTGTGTGCATGTATATATGTGCGCGCGCGCGTATATGTGTGTGCGCGCGCGCGTGCGCGCGTGTGCGTGTTTGTTCGTGTGTGTGCGTGTTTGTTCGTGTTCGTGTGCGTGCGTGTGTGTATGCGTGCGTGTATGTGTGCGTGCGTGGGTGCGTGCGTGCGTGGGTGCGTGCGTAGGTGCGTGTGTGCGTGCGTGCGCGCGCGCGCGCGCCCGTGCGCCTACGCTTGCGTTTGCGCGCGCGTCCGTGTGTGTGTGTGTGTGTATGTGTATGTGTATGTGTGTGTTGTTTGTGTGTGTCTGTGACCACGACAGCTCGTAAACCAAAAGTCCTAGAATAACAAAATTTTATATTTGAGTTTTTATCCATGATCGCACTAGACTGCAACAATTTCATTAAAATCGGAAAACTGGAAGTGCCACTTTACTCTTGTCATTTTTTGGCTTTTTGAGATCTTTTCGAAATCAGCTCTAACGATTTTTTTTAAACTTGCTATATTTCGTAGAAATTTAATGCCCTTTCATATGAACTAGACGGTTTTTCATAAACTTTTCCGTAAGTCGATTGACCGGAAGTACTATCGCCGTTAAGTGTGATTAAAATAACTATGAAACTAAAGACCCTAGCTAAATGAAAATTTGTATTTAAGATCAGAATCACCTTAGTATGCTAAATTAAGAATTTGGTTAAAATCGGATAACCGAAAGTACCACCTTATTCTTGTCATTTTTAGATATTTTCTTAATTATAGGTTATAAATAAAAAAGTCCAAATTTCTCAAATAAATTTCTTTTTAATTACGACCAGTTTCGTAGATTAAATTCTACATCATCAGGTCAAGACTTT
>JAHWXV010000496.1:0-10160 GCA_024586415.1 Phrixothrix hirtus | reverse complement strand
TCCTTTAGTAAATATTGCATTTTTGTATTATTTGGTTTTTTTAGTAATTTCGAAATTTTGGCAGGTATTTAATTGACTGGTCAAATTGGCCATAGCAATATCTACATATGAGCAACCCAGATCTATATTGCACTGTACGGTACCTAACCTACCTCTGTTAAAACTTGAAGTAAATTCGATCAATTCGATTAAAATTAGTACAGTATGTACACACAGTTGCTTTAAAGTACTTTCAGATACTTAATCGCGTATTTTGCATCCCTCGTTCATAAAATAATGAATTGTTTTTATTTATATGATTGTTACACGTATAAAAGTCTACATCGGCATAAATAGCGCAAGCCTGCATCGCACTTTCCAAGTGAACAAAATTTTTCAACTTTTGTTTTATTTTGAACTGTAGATGAGAGTATAGTTAGATCTAGAATTAATTCCATAGTAAAGAGCGTAAATAACGGGTTTGCCCAGCTGACACAGCATTAATTTTGCTAATTACGAGATTAGTTCAATAAGTCAGGTAAAAATGCAAGAGATGGCGCCACCAGCATAAAATAATATCATGCTGTTAAAATCTATCCCTCTAGATAACGTCATGCCAATTTTCAAAAACATTTACCTATTAGTTTGTGTCTGACATCCATTTAAAGTAAAAGGCTTGTATTAGTTTCGCTAAAATGGAAAGAAGTAGTTTTCTGCGTGGAAAAAAAACTTGAACAATATTATCCAGACTTTGCTCCATCAATTAAAATGAGTTTTGTTGTCATATAAGCATTCGTTATGCTGAACCAAACGATACCTGTACACCGGAAATGATAACAAAAAGTACGACATTTTGTTGGCAGATTGTCAAGTGATGGTGGCTGAGATTGTGAAGGCTTTAAACTGGTACAGTGCTTTCAATTTTGCATGTTGATTTGGATATGAAAAAGCTTTCTGCAAGATGGGTGTCGCGTAATCGTTCAACGAGTTGAGAATATTGTTTAAAACCTTTTAAGCGTAATACATCTGAATTTTTGGGTCAATTTATAACTGTTGATGAGACTTAGCTCCACCACTATACTCCTCAAAATAATGGGTAGAGACAGATTCAAGTGCACCGATTGGTAAAATCATGGCAACTGTTTTTTGGCATGCTTGCGGAACAATTTTCATTGACTACAACAATAACAAAAACGTATTATTCATCATTGTTGGACCAGTTGAATGAAGGATTCAAAGAAAATCGGCCACATTTTGCAAAGAAAATTATTTTGTTCGCCACGGTCATACTTGGCACATTATTCAGATATTGCGACTGCAAAAGTACATGGATTGCATTTCCAAGATTCTCTACATGACCCATATTCACCTAACCTGATTCTTTCTGACTTTTTCTTATTTCCAAACATGAAAACTTGGCTTACTGACGAGAAATTTTCATCCAAGGAAGAAGTGATCACCGAAGCAGACACGTATTTGCAGACTTTGATAAATATTATTATCTGAAGGCATTAATCGTCTTGAATATCATTGAAATAAGTGGGTTGAGTTGGAGGGGACTACTTGTTTCATTTTTACCTCACTTATCGATCTACCCTCGTAATGATGAAACTTAACCGCCGTCGTTTTGCCAAACGATCGTTGAACTCCTACAAAGTTTGATAAACTTGGCTATCTTTTTATTTCCAGATTTCCAACTGTCAGAGTTCCTAAAGCGTTTAAAATAGATAAAGTTTAGTAAAAATTACATAGCTCGTATCTGCATTAAATTTGCCATGATAAGAAGCTTTTAAGAGTATACTGCCATTATTTGCATAATTTTAATAAAAACGTTTCAAATTGTTTAATATTGTGCTTTTAATGGTATATTATGATGCAAGTATATAAGGCAGTGTTTAAAGCACGCGCAACGGGCTTAAGCAGTGCGTCCTTAACGTTGCACGTGTATCATAAAACTAAACATTAAAATCAAATCGAAATAACTCTGTATTTGAAACAAGCTACCTGAAATGTTCACAAATGCTAGCATGTAGATGATAGTTGTAAATATATGTTATAACTGTTGAAGCCGTTACGTAGTATCCTTTAAATCATGGAGGGTTTTAAAGGCACACTGTTAAGATCAATAAATAACGATTATAATGCAAGTATAATAAAAAACATTTTCGGAATAAAATTGTTTTTCAGCCCAAAGGTCATTATTATGACAAATTAATTATAAATTGTTAAAAAGCAGGTGCTGAAATTCAATGCGGAAGCGATACATTTGATAAGGTGTTTGCCATTTTACGTCTTCTTTTATAATCTCAGTACAATAGTAGTTCTCAATATGCGGGCATGTTCCTTTATTTTTAAAAAATGCTTATTAAGGATTCAAGAACGAGTTAGACAGTCGTCTTTTGTTTTCTGAACGTATTTTAAAGAAACCTTGTATATAAACACCAATATTAGTTATGAACTATATACTATCCAAAACAATCATTAAAATTGAAAAATGCTTTAAATACAATTACAAATAATAACTATCTTATCTTATAAAACTAACTACTGAAAAATCCCTCTTTTGCATTAAAAAATAAAATACATTTTTCTATTACAACAACAGCCAAAATTCGACCAATTTTCTCTCTTGTATAATCCATCCTTAGTAACAAACATATTGGTTGTCTTCTAATGTGAAAAGTATCTTTTTAAAATTTTGTTAGGTACTTAAAAAATTTCGATGTACCTAAATGTCTCAAGCCAATAGAAAAATAACGATTTTAAATTTTTCTCCTCGCCTTTTAATCCACAGTAAAATTGTTAAGCAACGCTTTAAATATTATTGTATTTTAGAGTTTCCATCCATTTTTTTATAACTGTACGAATGTTGCTATTTTATTTGATGTTTCAATTTAAATAATCCACGTGAATTAATAATAATTTCAAAGTAATGCGGCGGATACTATGTTTTACAAGGAAGGTATCACTAGCGCCCCCCTCAAATTGATGAAATTTGGACCGACAATTAAAGTCTACATCAACGCTAACTCTATTTTAGGTCATAAAGATCTACCCTAAATTTAGATCTGTATTGTGGACAGTTCCACATACAAAGAGTAGTCTGTTGAATTCCTCGTGGATTAATCCAAATCACGTAAAATCCAACATTAGAAAAATTAAATAAATTTATACTTATTTCATTTTTCTAAAAATTATATAGTATATAACGGCATTTTACATCTTAATCAAACAGTTTCCTAAATAATAAAAAAGGATATCTTGAGAAATAATAAATTTTAAGCTATTGAAATAAACTAAAGTTCGGATGTGCAATGACGAATTCGTGCCAATAAAGGAGTTATTTAAGAAGGGTTTTAAAATCATAAAAATAAAAAACTTGGAAACGCCACTGTAAAATTAATTACCCGTATACCCAAGGCATTGAAGGAAAAAATACATAGGGTTAAAGTGCACACGGACAAAACCAACAGATTCAACGAACCAAGATAAGTTTGCAGTAGAGATACCTGATTTGCTAAAGAAACCAGGAAAGGGAACTAACCGAAAATTAATAAAAAAACCTACAATACGAAAATCTCACATCTTTTTCGTGAAGCGCTAGCAGTGTTTGTACGCAACTATGCCAGTATAAAAATCGAAGTTATTTTCGCAATGTAAATTAGACAGCTAGGAAGATCAACTACGTACTTGGAACATATAAGTAAAAATATCTAGAGTGACGTCCTCTATAACAAAAAGTCACATAAAACAATTACGAACGTAAAAGTAATTAAAATAATCGTCCGGGAGTGTACCAAGTTCAAACACGAATTAAAAACTGTCCGAAAAAAATGAAAGTCAGAGAACTGGAGTACGAACAGGCCAGGCGCCTTCAAATTGAAACGAAAATACCGTAAATTCTGCGTGGACAGCATTCTCGTGGCCCAACTTTACAGCACTTATATTACAACATGGTTATTAATTTACAGTACTGAAACTGTAGGCCTACTTTTGTTTAAACCTCTAACAATTGACAGTGTTATTTGACATAAACATTGACGTTTGATTTTGGTTAGATGTACTAATATGTTTGCAAGTTCGTAAATAATGTTATCTACTGAAGAAAAATTATTTTTAGTTGAGCACTATTTTCGCTCATACGGTTTAGGTAAACAAAATGGTGTAAGCATTAAATTCGTCCGCGAACAGTTTTCGGAGCATTTCAATAAACAGGCACCAGGTAATGCTATTGTACTGAACATTGTAACCCAATTTAGAAGAACTGGAAGTGTGCTACACCAAGGAAAAGCTAAAGCTGGACGAAAAACAACAGTGGATACTAAGGAAAATCACGAACGTGTATTCAATCAAATTATGGGCTCACCACGTCATAATCAACGAAAATCTGCTGCAAAATTGCATATGAACAGGAGGACCTTTCAGAACATATTGAAACAACTTAATGTCCGTTCATGCGTTATTCGGACGACCCAACGATTAAGAATGGGTGATTATGCTGCAAGACTTAAATACTGTTCTAGAATCCTTGCTTTGCAATATTATAATCCCAGTTTCATCAGTAACATCTGGTACAGTGATGAGTGTCATTTTCATTTGTCGGATCATGTAAATAGACGTAGCAATAGACTTTTAGGTTTCCTACCACCAGAAGCAGTGCAAGAAATACCGTTGCATAGTGACGAAGTGATCGCCTGGTTCCCAATTTCTAGACGAGGAATTATTGGGCCTTACTTCATTGAGAAATACGGGCGTCCAGCAACTGTTAATCAAGAGCGCTATATAACTAAAGTTCTCACACCATTTGTAGATGACCTTCGGAGGTTTTGCAGAGCATGAAACGTACCCTGCAGTAGCCAGTTTTTTCAGCAAGAAAGGGCAACGTGCCATACAGCTCAGGCCATAAGAACCTTTCTGCGGGAGGCCTTTGGAAAAATGTAATTTCACGTTTCACCGATTTTTCTTTTCCATCTCACTCTCCGGACTTAACATCATTGGATGCATTTGTTTGGGGTATGCTGAAATTATAGGTTTTCCGAGATAACCCTCCGTTGACAATACTATAGTTGCAAGAGAAAATTACAGACGTGATACAACAGATGCAACAGCCTACATTTTCAAATAAGGCCACAAATATGCAAGAACGATACGAACTGTGCCTCTAACGTAATAAGGGGCTCTTAGAACCTATTATTCGTAAAGCTAAGACTTAAATGTTAATTTATTATTACATATTGTTTTATGTAAAAAAAGTTTGAAATGTTCAGTACTATAAATTAATAGCCATACTGTATTACCATCAAAATAGTATAAACACAAATAACATCAAATTAACAATAAATTTGAAATTTTAAGTAAACATTCAAAGTATTTTAAATTTTAGTTTAAATTCAAATTCACGACTAGGGATTATTACTTCAGACAGGACCAGTTTGTTTACATTTTAGTCAGCCAAAATCTAAAATAGTATTCTGGAAAGGTCATTATGTTCGCTTGTAGATTGTTAGAATAAAATTTGTGTGTATAAATTTGTGTTTTACCTATTGATATTATTGTTTCACAATACACGTATTGGAATCGAATTATCGTTCTAGTGGGGACCTACAAAAATAAATAAAGTTGATGTCGAATTTATAATCAAGCTTTCAAGTAAAAGTAACAGAACTATAAAACTATTGTTCTGCAAAAGGAGTCTGCTACCTACGTTCAAAACAAAATTCTTAAAATTACGTCGGTTACCAAAAGCTACAACCAGTTCATGTTCAATTAAAGTAAATTAATTATTAAAGAGAAATGTCTCAATCAAGGGTAACCAAAAAGTCTAATGTGAATGAAACAAGCTCTAAAATGTTTATCTTCATATGGAACGACTACATAATTTTTGTTTGCTTTGAGTTTGAAAACTGCTACCATTTAGGAGCCATTTTTACGCCCTAAAACTGAATTACATCCGATATAAAAAAATACGTAGCTCTTAGATTGTCTACAATATATCCAAAGTTCATCAAAATTAGGGGAACCTGGTGAGAAATATAAATACGTTTGAAAAAATTTTAAATAAATCTCCACAATAATATAAAATGTTTAAAAATAGCCTGCAGAAGGTTCATATTAAGGATGAAATTTTTAATATGTAATGAGTATTTCTCGTTTACTTCACATAATACGGATAAATACATAAATATATATATATATATAACAAGAAGTAATCGAATTTAGTCCTTTGATGATTATTTTTAAATTTGCCTAATTATTAGTTTTATTTTATTGAGAATTAAAGTTAATTTAAACATACTTTTATCAAATTTAGAGTACCTAAACTTAAAATTGTAAATATGCTACCTTTAGGACAAGTTCTGCTTTTATTTACATAAAGGTGCTTCTGCAAAAATGAGGTGTAATTTAATTTCGGTGTGACATTTAACATCTAGTTTTGACAAAGCTGACGTATGGTATCTATTTCATTTTTATTATGTTTACGCCAAGTCCTTGTCTCATTATAAAATGTTCCTCTTTTACATGTACAACGAATATTTTAAACATAAAACACAATTTAAAGCTATAACTTTGAAAAGAGCAATTGGTAAAAGTATCCTGGTTTCAAACAATATAAATATAGAGTTTGTTTATTTTTAAATATTAAATTAAAACATTTTTGGTCTAGATGGGGCTTCTATTCATTATAATAAAAATCAAACTTTCTTATAACTTATTCGTCCAATTACTGACTATTGTAGTATACTAGTACTAACTGAAGATTTTACTACTTCACTTACGTCGTTATTCCAAATTTTAATATTTAACGAAATTTATACCAGGTGGCAATAAAGTCTAAAATTTTGCAAATAACTCAAAAACGGTTTTATTAATGTTTACAAATATTTGCTGGTCGATACAGTAAAAAATTTTAAATCTTGTGGAAGAATTTTCGTTCACGTAGTTATACAGGGTAAGTAACAAGCATGGTCAACTTTTTATTTTTAAATGAAACAGCTTGTATATTTATATGGATGTTGATAGATCTATTTAGGAAAAATTCAACTATATACGGTTTATTAGATCTATCTGTGGAAATTACAGATTTATTGCAAATTAATGTTTTTATTTAAACATTTACTTGGCTATGGTAATCTAATGACATTAAAAAAAAACAAACCAGATTATTTTAAGAGCGTCAATTGTACCAGTATTTTTTCTTGGAAGCATTTTTAAAAAGTTTTGAAGATAAAATGATAGCTTTAAGCGAAAAAGAAAAAATTCAGATTTTGATTATGGTCGGATATAGCGACCGTAAAGAACGCGGGAAGAGGTAAAGAGGAGTAAAGACCATTTAGTACAGGAACTTTCCGAAGACGACTTCGATCGAAGATCAGAATTTTGCGAACGTCTTATGGAGACATGTAATATTAATCCTGATTTTATCAACAATATCCTGTTTTCGGACGAGGCCACTTTTACATCACATGGTTTTGTCAACAGACATAATTGTAGGTATTGGTCTACAGTTAATCCACGATGGATGGAAGAAGCTCACACTCAAAGACCGCAAAAGGTGAATCTTTGGGCAAGCATTATTGGCCAGAATGTGATTGGTTCCTTTTTTCTAGATGAAAATTTATTTATATTTGCTTAAGCAACATGTTTTTCCTAATTTGGAAGCTCTTTGTACTGACAGGGGAAGTGTCTGGTTTCAACAAGATGGTGCCCCAGCACATTTCGGTTACCAGGTTCGACAATATTTAAACCAAACATTTCCGAATCAATGGATAGGTGAGAGGGTGAGATTGAGTTGCTTGGTAGGTCACCCGACCTAATCCCCTTAGATTTTTTTATGGGGCCATATAAAAAATAGAGTTTATAAGAACAAACCGATGAATACTTAAGATCCGAAAGCGCGTATTACAGCTGAAATTCAGGGAATTTGTCAAGATGTCATCAGAAATGTGATTCAAGAATTCCGCGACAGGCTTGCTCATTGGTTAACCAACAATGGCAGGTATTTTGAACATCTCTTGAAACATTAATGTTTATCTTGATGTTCTTGATATGCAATGTTATTTTAAGAAGTTACTTATGTGGTAAGTCGATTAAACTAAATTTTTAAATAAAAACATTAATTTGCAATAAATCTGTAATTTCGACAGATAGATCTAATAAACCGTTGTCCTAAAGAGATCTATATATAAAAATATACAAGGTGTTCCATTTAAAAATAAAAAGTCGACCATGCTTGTTACTTACGCTGTATAACTACGTGAACGAAAGTTCTTCCCCTAGATTTAGAATTTTTTACTATATCGACCAGCAAATATTCGTAAAAATTAATAAAACTGTTTTTGAGTTATTTGCAATATTCTAAATTTTTTTGCCACCCGGTATACAGAATGATTAATTTTAAGCACATTTCTAGATGTTTGTAAATTTTTCTAAATGTCTAAAAATCCAGGGGTATTTAAAATCCTAACTACCTATTTCATTACATAGCTACCCTTCAATAGAATATTCTATTCATTACACTTCTAATAATCTATAAATTATTAGAATCATATTAAAAAATTTTAATAACAGGCCTGAAAAATGTGTTAGCTTTTGTCGTGTAAAATCTGAAAAAGAAGGTTCATTATATTAATTTCAAAATTTAACACACTATAATTTGCAAATGGATTAATAAAGCTCAAACTACAACTTCTGAAAAATTTCAGAAAGATTTGAAATTCATAATTAAGCAGCAATTGGAAATGCGAAAGCGGATATAAAGAAATGAATAAATTATTATCGAGAAAATTACAAGCTTTTAGCTGAGAAAAGCATAAATGAATGGTGAAATATACAAAAAGCGCATATCCCCTTACCACGGTAGAGTCTGAATTTAAGTAGTTGTTGACATAAGAATATGACACAGCCGGGCGGTATTTATATTGAATGCGATCGAACTCCTTTAGTAAAACGGAGGGTCGCACTTTGAAGATTTGTGGTGGAGTTGTCACCACCGTGAGCCTCTTGTGTCCCACATATGGAACGATACGATCGTACGTATGTACGACATGTACCTAAAGTATAATTTATTAACAATATATACGACTACATTTTACAAAGTTCTAGACAGTTTTACAAGAAAATATATATTTTTAAAAGTGATATTTATTTGAAAGCCTAAGTGAACTCTGGAAGAATAATGTTAATATTCCTTGTAATAATATTTTTACACTCTTCTTCCATATTTAATGCCTTTAGTAACAATGTCACATTTCACACAAATAAATATGTTATACAAGAAATAGTCTAGTAAAAATTTCAAAATTGTAATCCGTATTTTAAAGCTTCAATGTGCAACAGAATTTTTTTTAAAAACATTAGAATGTCTAATATAATTTATATTACTTAAAGTTATAATAATCAAAAAAAGCATATTTTGCTGTGAATAGAATAACGTGCAGTTCTAAGTAACGATTGATTTTATGTATTGCTTGAAATACATGTAGGGTATAACGTAACTCATTTACGAAACGTTAAGGGACGGTAGCCTGCCATAAAAGAATTCAATTACAAATTTATATAAATTATCAACAAAAACCGCAGAAAACATTTGCTACTCACTGGTTTCTCCGGTAAACATTCAGGGGATATACGTTTACATAATATAGATCAGGATACGACGGTGTTATATTTGGAATTTTAAATTTATTTAAGGGCGTGTGGTTGTTTCACTTAAGTATTATTTTAAATTTGTTAAATTTGTACACTGGCGAATTTTCAATATTACCACAAACCTAGAAGTTAATTTGCTCTCAGTGTGTACAAATTATAAGTAAGTAAAGATAGAACAATAAATTATTTTTAAATAGGCGATGGGGCAATCTGTAACAAACAGCTTTAAGTTGTTAAAGTATTTATCTCTATGTTTATGAAATTGATACAGAACGCACGTAACTTGTAGAATTTTTTATCTGAAGGTATTTAAAAAATGTTTCGTTTATTAATATAAACAAACAATTATGAGCTTCTTAATAAAATTTACAACGTCACACAAGGTTGAAAGAGTAAATTTAAATGGCGTGCATTGAAGTCTATTGCGTAGCCATGCCTTTTAATTGATATAATTATCAATATATTTTGGTTAGTCGAGCGGTCCTATGTTTATTTGTGGGGGCTCGGCTTACAACAACTGTATTTTGTAACGG
>JAHWXV010000494.1:0-13121 GCA_024586415.1 Phrixothrix hirtus | reverse complement strand
CTAACCTTTAACTATAACTACATAGCTACACACATAGATGGCGTATGAGTTCACTTTCTATTTAGCAAAGACTCAAAACCCGATAACTACATCGCTATACCCAGAGATGGCGTATGCGTTAACTTTTAAACATTGGGGTCCCATTTCTACCTCTGGGGAAGAGCCGCGGCGCCAATTTCTACACCTTGGGCTTCGCTTCTCCACCAACTCGGTGGCCATCTTGGGCACCATGCTATAGCGGCCATTTTGGGGGGCCCCATGCTCTGGCGGCGATCTTGGGGGCCTATTCCTGCATCTAGAGCTTCCCCTATTCCATTAGCTAGGAGCTACGCCCCTAAGACACTCTGGCGGCCATCTTAGGGGCCATTTACGCTCTGAAACTCTCCTTGTTTACCTACTGTCAACATGGTCCGTTTAGCGAAATACAAATAGATACTTATATTTTTTAAAAATTGAAATTCTTATATATGACAGAGTAAATAGTTTAGCATGAAATTTGACCACATCCTGCAGGGAAGAATATCAAAAAGTATGGATTCTTAGGGTATGCTTATGAAAATGTTTCTAATTTTTCCATTGAATATCATAACCTTATACCCTTTGTTACCAAGTTCTAATATGTTCTAGGAAAGGGTTGTTTCTGCCCTTATTGCTACAGAAGTATACAATGGCCATGCTGTAATGAAATGGATCCCCTCCTTCTAGAGGAAGTATTGTGCTGTAATCCCCACCATTCAAAAGAGAAAACTGTATTAGGGTAATGTGCAAACAAACATATCAAACTCCTTTGTCAGTCTTGTGCAAGCACCGATTAACTGTCAGTATATTTGTAATTCTTTGTTACTACAATTATAAAATAGTTTTAAAATAAAAGCAATGCATAATAAGTTTACAGGTGTAATTTGTAGAGTCTTTACCTTCACGGACCATAGTATTCAAGTGGTTTGTTATCAGCACAAACCATATTATACAACTATCTTGGTTTTTCCAAGCGACCAAACACTTGACTGCGTGATTTGTTATAGAATCACGATGACGCGTAATCTCATACCGCGGTTAGAACCAGTGAGACTTTCGCCACCTCAAAAGTTAAAATTTTGCCGCATTCACCGTATTTACACCTGCTCCACTGCGATTTTTACCTATTTTTGGTTGCATGAATGTCAGTTATCCTTACTGAAAAAGGAAAATGCAGTTTAAGAGGATGAGATAATACAGATACCAAAGGAAGAGTCACCTGTGATTTTTCATAGGTGCTTTACCTACATAAACAGATGTATATAAGCTAATGGGAGTTATTTCGCAAAACTAAAATAACAAGTCGGTTTAACAAGCTATTAGTTGCCAGGTATCCTGGTCATTACTGCATGACCCTAGTATAATGTAAAACAATGAACTTCTAATTGCAATTAACAAAAATTTATGCTGAAATTACAAAAATAAGTGAAAACCTCAATTAAACCCAGTTTCATGTCTTATAAAATACTGTATGTCATTTCCCACGATAATGTAAAATTCCTTGAACCTTGATTTCACTTTTTGGAGCACATATATCTTTAAAGAAATATATTATATTAAAGGATTACAGGTATCACTTTAAATTTTTCTCGTTAGTTGTCTTTTCCTTCAAGGTGAAACACGGGTATTATAAAAATCATGTTTTCGTTTCGCCTGGCGGTGAACATTATAGCCTTTATTTTGTTCATATCGGACTATTCTTTCTATAAGAAACTGTCAATAAGGAATAATACAAGTCAAACTTCGAAATCGGGTGCAATATTTACCCTCATGCAAATATTCTCTAACCAGAACAAATATATTTATCTTAAATTTTAGCTATAAAATATGCGAAATTGATTAAAGCCAAATCAGGTATTAGAAGATATTTCCTCGTACATGCCAGCTAAAGTTTCTGATTCTTCCATAGTATTGTTCTATATTTAATACAAATACTAAATCCCATAAAACAATTAATAGCGATACTTTTCAATGCAATTGAATTAGTTTCTAATGTTACACAAGCGTTTAGTTTTTAAAGTATTGACATTACTACTTACCAAACATCATAAGAGCCTTCTTTATGATATATCGATAGATACATTAATTATGTTATCTCTGAATTGTATTTTTTGCTTCCTTCGTCTATTAAAATATTTAGAGGTGGACATTTATATAAGTATGCTTCTGAGCTCTTTGATCTAAATCGGCCGAAACCAAAGTTCTGTGTTTCGCGAATATCACGCTGTAGGAACATGATTCCATCCATTTCTAAGGTAAATGGGGTTATATGTTTTAAGATATTTGAGATTACTCGTTCTTCTCGATTCAGCTATCCTGATGAGGTACGAAACTGCAGATACCTTTTTAGGTCAGTGTCCCTTGTACAAAAATTCAGCGGATATTAGTCGGATAAGTAGATGTTACGTTTTGGTTATTTTGTCTTTCGGTATAGGTGAGCCTTGAGCAAGAAATATATTTTTTAGACATTAATTCTAGATACCTTCCACGTTCATTGAGAGCATTCTTTCTTACGTATGCCGTTTCAAAAGCTAGGTGTTACTGTTTTTCCTTTTTTAACCATTATTTTCCACCAAATGACATATGTGTTTCGATTTTGTGCCAGTATATAACTTGGTTGATCAATAATGCTCTCTCCTATGATTAAGGCTGTATCATTAGTAAAATTCATCACAGTAATTTGTCCTTCGCTGGTTGTATTCGAAAGTTATATGTGGGTGGCAATATCGAGAAAGATTGAAGTTGTTCCTCCCTCCCTCGCCCCTTCAAGAGTTGAAATTGTTACATCCATGTTTATCTTCAAAAGTCTGCCCTTCAAGTGTAATTGAGTCACTATAGGTAGGTGTAACTGAAAATTTTTCCTCTTCATTTTCGAAATCAGCACCGTTCGCGACACTTGGTCATATACTTCCTCCATTATTAGGATAGAGTAAGGCTAATGTTTCCAGCTTTCTTTGCAGATGAGATTAGTGACTTTGTGGAGCTTCTTGGTGTACAATTCATGATCTTGGCCTAAACCTAAATTAGTTGAGTAGAAGGACGATGTCCTCTGTGAACTACTGTATACGCTTTTTAACCATGGATTACAATTACTAGTGTTGGTGGAATCTGTACCTCTTTTTGTTGTATGATCACCTTTGTTACTTTCCAGTAGCTACTTTGTACCTTGCTGTTAATCTTGAGATGGATATTCTGGTAATATCTTTGTATTTAGGTCGCCGCTTATTTTCAGTAGTTGATTCTTATGCTTATTCGCTTTCTATTCAGTTCGACTATCACGTTATTGCTCAAGACCTACATTGAATTAACAGTCCTTTTCCTTTCTTCGTGTTTGTTCATTCTTATTTGGTTGGCGCGGAAATTTGTAGCTTTATCCTATAACTTCTTGACGACCTTGAATGTAATACTGTAATCACGAATTTCCTTTTCTATTTAATCAATTATAATTTTTTTTGGAAGGGTCCTTTGGGGTCATGTTGAACTTCTTTTCTTAATGTAACTGAAATATGTTCCTTATGCCCAATTTTAGTTAATGTGGTTATTAATTTATGAAAATTGTCCAAAGACTGATGATTATTGTGACACTATCCTGACCGTTTAATGATTTGCTTATATACATGACATCATTTTTCGCTGTCTACTTCAATTTCTGAATTATTCTTTATCACGAAGCACTATTGGTGGCAAGAGTTTTCTTGTTTCTAAGATTTTAAGAGTTCAGCTTGACAGCGCTGGAGAAGAATAATTGGTAGGAAGTTGTAGGCATCTTTACTTTCATTCAGTGTTTCATCTTTATGAGGGTGGGTATGATGCATTTTAATATCTTCTTCGTATGGTTGATCGGAGGTATTGGGGCATTCAATCATTCTTGATCTTTGAACTACTTGGAAAGTGGAGCTTTTTTGTTGTTATCTTCCGTTAGATTTTTCATTTCATTTGGCAATTTCCACAACGGACATCGCTTTTGTTCTGGTATTTCTCGCACCTGTCAAGTAATTTCTCAAGGAAAATATCTTTTATTCGTTGCAGTGCAGCACAGACATATTAAATTTTATCTATTGTTTTAATACGTTTCATATATTTAGCTAAAAGTATTTTATTACCGTGTTTCCAAAACATCTCAATTTAAAATCCAAACGATACGCCATGAGAATGGGAAGTTTAGACTTAAAGATTTACATTAAAGTTGTGTGGGTTTTGTAGAGTCATATACGGAACAAATAGGCATCGCTAGTTAATACAGTTTTATTTTAAATATTCTTTTAAATACATTTATAGTGAGGTAGTGTGTTGCATCAGAACTTTTATAACCCGTTTTAAATTTAGCAAAAAATAAAGTTTTAAGTGATAGAAGTACTATTGGCGGTCGTCGTTATCATGTCTTTGCTGACACGGTTATCATGATCCAGTAATGATTGCGAAACATAGGGTACTCTCCCTGAAGCGTTTAGTTAATATACTTCGAACAGCAAACACTAATCTGTATATTTATTTAGCTACATAATATTCGTAACAAAGAATTAATTATTCGTGCGTATTTATTATACGGCACTATATTTATTTGCAACCCATCAGAGGCTTTATGAATGATTTTTGTGCTATAGGAGAAGATAGAGTGTATGAACGAGTCTCTCGTAAATGCTTCGAAGAAACTCATTTTAGGCGAAATATTTTGCGACCTTTGTGGTTGACTTCTGCAGAAAACATGCATATGAATTTGTAAAGTAGGAGAATTCATCACAGCTAATACCTATTATAGCCAACTAAAAATCTATCTGGACAATTATGTGAAAAAGCAATCAATAGGGGAAGCTCGACCTCAAGTGGCATTGACGATTTATTATTTATAATAAGTATTGGTGGTTCACTTTCAAACCTTGTATTTCAGAAGTTAATAAACTGAGTCAGGCCAAACTAGATTTGTTTTGATAATAGTTAGGTTATAAATCAGTATGCTGAATTTTAAAATTTTCAAAAGTTGCATTTGCTGGTAAATGTAAAATATGTTCCAAGAAATGTGTCTTTCACTAATATTTTCAAGAATGCCAAAATTCAAAAAGTAATTTAATAAAAACCATTCATCCAAAGCGGCTTATAACGACCATATTTCGCTCATTCGAACATATATCCAAAATATTCTTTCTACTCATTATACAGGTAGAGAAATCAACAGGTAAAAACTTTCCGCGAGGAGAATACGAGAGCAAATCTTTCACTTTCAATTATAAGACAGCTCTTAATAATTTGCTAAAACTAATTAACTTTTGTTGTTCAAATTATGCTAATATATCTTATAAAAAAGGAAAAATTTTCAATTTCTATCATAAATTACGGATTGCTGCGAATTTACATTTTTTGTAAAAAATAGAGAAACCACAACTACTTCCTCAATTGTAATATTCGCCGTCCCTTTTTCAATGCTGTTCCAATTTTGTTAAATTTCGTTCACCCATAACAAAGTTATAAACATTTCAATATAAGCATTCTGAGAATACGCCAAATTATTGCGCTGTTTTATAAAAATTTATAACATTCACGAAATCGCTTAAGGTAACAAAATGAAACTTGTCAATTGTAATAACAAATGATTTATTGATAAGCTATAAAAACTACACAAAAATTGGCGTTGCCGTTTTGTAATAAACTGGTTTGATATTGAACCGCCAATACTTATTATTTCAATAGTAGTGCGTGTATTTTACTTTTAGTGTTAATGTTGCGAGTAATTTTAATTCTAAACAAACAGTATTAAAAAGTGTTATTGATCTACTTAATTGACTATAGATAATGTGCCATATTTGACCCGTATACAATGGGCTATTGGCTACTATAGCACTCGTGTACGGTTTACGATACGGAATATTCTGGTGCTCTGATCTTACTTCCCATTCCTGGAATAATAATTTTGGTTATGTACCCGTTAAATAATGTACTATAAATTTGAAATTAAAATTAACCGACAAGTATTGCCGCAGAATATTTCGGCACCCCAAACGCCACTATCAGCTGCATATCTTTTTAAATATTTTTCTATAGCCTTTCAGGTTCAGGTTCTAGAAAGATAAGCTGTTTAACATGCCACCAATGTCATATTTTGTAACTTTTGACATAAATAAATGTTGACGTATCTAACTACACCATGACAGTCTAGTATCACAAACTGCATATAGTAACTAATTAACTAAATAGTATTTAGCAAATTTAAAGGTATACTGAACAAAAAGTTGATGCCACTCTTTAAAATACCATATGAATTCACAGAAAGCTAACTCAAAAGGGCATGTTTTGCAAAACCGTATTATGAAACAAAAAGATGTGGACAATGTCAAAAAAATGTAATTCTTGATTAGGGGAGTACCAGATATCTAATGCACCTAAGTTGTTAAAGCACATAATCGAAACAAAGCTTTGCATCAAAAAACTTAGAGAAAAGAAGAAGCGAACTATAACAATTTGAATATTTCGTTAGAAATCCATCCAGGTGTAAATAAAGATATAAGTAATGCTATATCAGAAAGAGAATAATGAAAATATTTGAAGAACAACATTTTGAAGGTATCTAGTCTGTTTGAAAATATTGAATCACAAAAGCATCGAGCTGTTCCAAAAGCAAGGTCAAATAAGAATACAAGCTATAACGGAAACATTGAAGGTCACTTTACTTGCGTTGGTGTACCAAAATATATATCCAACAAATAGAGCTTAATGATATATAAAAAGTAAAATTGAGAAATTCACGCGATCTGCACACAAAATCTTTAACTCTACGTCCGCAGTGAAATCTGCCTCACTACTAACGTGCGTATAAAAAGTTTTCTAATTAAGGGACCTATGGAAACAAAATGATGTATCTTTGCTTAATTCGTACAGATATTTCCATTTTTATATTTGTCATGAGAACTATTTTTGACATCTGTCATACTAATTTATTGGAAATTAATATTTTTTATTATAAATACAGTCGCACCAAATAATGCTTAACCTAGAACGTTTAAAGTGAACATGTCTTGTCAAAGAGTAGTTCACAAATAATGTCCCGACATTTTATCTACATACTTTTAACAACTAAATTGCTTTTGGTAGTTACAATGTACATTTTTGCAAGTCATTCTGAGACATACGTTTTGTTAACCAAATGTGACTCTGATAAGGCGAGTTCTTTTACACATGTTATATAATATATATTCGTCGTACAAGAGCTGGTGATTTGCTCATTTATAATAAATATCGGAAATGTCTAGAACGAGCTGTATAATATAATGCATTTCTACTGATTTATTTCTACTCAATAAAGTACGATTTCGAGTAAGTTCTAGATTAGTGTTTTATAAAAGTTGTTTACAGCAGTTTTTTTAGCTGCATAGACAGATAATATTACAATATGAATAAATTTTAAGCTACTGACAGTTACTAAAAGCTTTGTAATGGTAACGATGCGAACTTTATAATGATTTGCGTGTTGCCATAAGTGATTATTGTAATCAAAACATAGCTTCAGGGATTGAAGTCAAATTTATAAAAGAGTGGGCAATTTCGAGTGAGGTTGGTGAAGGTACAGATTATTTTTATGGACATAACCAATACAAGTGGTCAAAAAACGCGCCTGATGTTTCGCGGACCAGGTCTTCCAATATAGTTGTTGATTTACCCGGAACAAAAGGCTGCGCAGCAAATGCTTTCCCTAAAACGTCCCTTAGAGCGTGTTTACCAACGAAACTTTGTGCGAAATATTAGGAAACACAAATAAAAAGAATACGAAAGCAAGCGTTACCCATGGATCAAGAATTGGTTGCTTGGGGCATTTAAACATAAATGAATTGAAATTAGTTTTAGGACTGTTGACTTTGGAAGGTGTTTTCAAATCAAATCATGAAGACACTGAAAATGTTTTTGAAAGAGATGGAAAAATATTTAGAGGAGCTAGGTGTGAAGAAGATTCTGTGCTTTTTCTGGAAATGTTAAGATTTAACGATCAAAAAAGTAGAAGAAATAGAATTGGTAATGGTGCGCTATCAAAAATATACGGAAGTTTAATAATAGCTATCAAAACAACTACATTTGCAGTGAGTTCAGGATTGTGGATGAAATGCTAGCTGATTTGAATTACGTTTTCTCATTTCATCAGTATATCAAGAATAATCTGAAAAAATTTGGCATCAAAATATTGTGTGTATGTGATTCCAAAAAATATTATTTAAAAATTCGTTTATTTATACAGAAAAAACGATAGAACCCAAATCAAGAAAACTTTCTATGCCAACACGTAGCGTTTCAAAGTTAGTTTTACTTATCATGTAGATATATCGTAATGTCACTGGATACAATAGGTTTAGTTCGATTTAGTTTACTCAATAAATTAAAACACGTTGACTTGACATATGTAGGTACACTTTGTTGAAGCAAGGGTGAAAATCCTTCAGAGAGGAGCCGATGCGTTGAACCAAAAGCGCCTAAATTACTTTTTCCAAAGAAGAACCAGACGACGGTCAATGGCAGTTATTTAGTGAGTCAACTGTTATATATTTTTACTTGCTACGGCCGAATAAAGCATTCACAATGTCCTGAAGAGACTTTTATATCAGTTTAAGTAGAGAACTTATTAAAGATCACTTAACAAGAAGATATGACACAAAAGAGTTATCGAAGGACCTGAAATCAGCCATCTAATATTTACTTGGAATAGAAGCATCAACACCGTCCCAGGCAATGGGGCCCATAAAAACCTATAGAAAGCGTCATATATGTGCGAAGAAAAAGACCGAAAGGTAAAAGCTACACCCAAGAGATGCGGCTAACATGTTTGTAAGGACAATTTTTTCATCGTTACAATTTGCATTAGATGGTTCGAAAGGTGCGTAATATAAATTTCAGTAATTGTATCGAATTTTAGAATAGTTCGCCTGGTTACTAAAGATTGTTTACCAATAAATATATTTTTCAGAATTTGTAAATGTAATACTAATGCAATTATTGTTGTACAGGTAATGAAGCCGTAATAACCAAATACAATAAATGTGAAATTAACTTTTAAAAATGGCGATTCCTTTGTTTTTCAGATTTTTCTATACGTATACACTTTTTTTAATACTTTTATTTAAATATTATGTTTTAAGTTATATTTTATATAAAATTTAATTTTCTATCTTAGTTTTAAGTATAAGGTTGCTTTATTTCTTAAAGATAAAAAACATTGGGAAAGTACCTACAATTATGAGAAAACTATTTAAAAGGTGTGGGATGCAAGAATAGTAATCCGTAGTAAAAGCTTTATTTGAAAATAAGGTAGCTTTTGAAGGTTAAATCGCATGAAATTTAAAAATAACATTCTTTAATTATCGGTATAATTACTTAAACGTATTTTTGTACTGTAATTGTGGGATTATAGAATTATCAAAGTTGTGAATTGTATTGAATTTGAAATTTACAAATATTTGAACCGCATTTTTCGCCTTTGTTCGTCTATAGGATTTTATTTTACCGCAACTAATCATTATCCTTAACGCATATTTATGTGAAAATGTTCATATATGGTGGCACCTTTAGAAACCCTTAGAAGCACCGTCTACCTCTATTGTAACTTTTATTTAGGATTGATTTGGTTGCATATTAAATGCGAAAACTACAAGTAACGTAGATATTTGTGGCGAAAGGTTTAATGTGATGCTACATAAATATAATTAGAATTTTATACAAATAAACAAATTGGAAATGACGTCACAGCAGAAATGATTCGGTATGTAATTTGTGCTTCAACTTTGTGATATTATATTCGTTCTAACATTAATTTACTTTTTTTGAATTAAATACAAATGCGCTACTAAATGATATAAATATACAAACTTAAATATTCTCCAACTGAAGACGAATTTTACAAAATTTAATGCTGAATTACAAGCACAGATGCAAACACCATACAAAACCGATATACATCAAGCTTTTAACTAAAATGTAGCGGTTCGTATCTTACTTAATTCGTAATCTTAACTCTCCATCCCTAAGTAAAAGGGGTTGATGAATCATGGGACTTCACAGCTGTGACAAGATCGTTAACTAGTATCCGTGGATTTCAGCAGACGATATTCGACGAATGGTTAAACGTTTGAAGTAAATTATATATTACTGATATTTATTGGCGGGGCGTGAGAGAAAACACTGAAATAATAATAATATCAATATTAAAAGGAAATATATATTTAATAAAGCATTAATGCTATTTCCATATTTTATTACCATAAATAATAAATGTACTGTATGACAGCATTAACACAATAAATTTTTGAAATGCCTTTCAATCCATATTAAACGTCAAATTATTAAGATGGTTTTTAAGGTACACTTCTAGTTATGTGTAGCATAATTGTTATTAGAATAATCTCAATGTTTTTGGTTTCTTATGATTATGATAGAAATGTAAATAAGCTATAGCTATTTCTAGGAATAATTTTTTATAACAAAATTAAATTCAGGTTTCGTTAGAAGGTAGTAATTACTAATAAATAAAAATCTATTCTGTCACTTAAGAAGCTAGTTCCAAGAATTGTAACACTGTTGCAGAAATACGAACTCTGATGCACTTGAATTAGATTAGAAATAAAGATTTAACATTGTAGTCAGTTATAATTCTTTTGAATAAGCAAGATCAGTCCTTGTAAAGCATTAGATGCTATGTCGCCTAACGAAATGATTTTAAACAAAACTTGCTTTTCTTTCTTCGACACATTAAAATCCAAATTAATAGGTGCAGTCGGTAGATTCCTTGCAAAGTTTCGACATCATCAACATTCAGACCCTGTTGTGTTTGGCGTTTCATTACGTTATTGCAAGACCTAACAAGATAAACTCGAAATAGAGACGGGGATAGCCGACGTTCGGAAAGAAAAGACGAAACACGTAAGAAGTACACCTAGAATAAGACAATAAGAACCGCAAACAAATAACACAAACCACTAACAGAAATGCAATACACCCTAATCACCTTAATCTTGGTACATTCTTGAAGTTAATTATCCTTCTTTTACTCAGTCCTTTATATACAGAGTGTCCCAAATTTATTCAGAGGAACGTCGGGAGCCAATATAGGACGTAAAAATAAATAGAAATTGATACGTCAACCCAGATCCTAGACTCAGTGATGTGAGATATTCAGGGCGTTGAAATTTAATAAATAAAAAATATAAGTGACTATATTCTCGGAACCATTCAATGTATTGCCAAAATAGTGGTACATTTCCACATAAAACATCAGTTTAATACGTCTAACCAGTGATATACAACGTCTACTATGTAATGATTTATATTTGAAGGTCTAATTCTTATTTTTAATTATATGCCCAGTTTACGTTCTGCAAAAATTAACTGATAAAACCTCCTGTAAAAAATAGATTGCCAAATTCATCTATGCCCAATTTTAAAATAATGCGACAGCAGGATTTATTCTAGTGAAATATAAAACTCAATTTGTTCAAAAGTGAAGAATTTTAAACAGGTGTAAAAGGTTACAACTTGAAATGCATGCAGGTGGTTATGCAAGAGAAGATATGCAGTCACTGAACAAGAGAAAACTTTTAGTTGTGCATGTAAAACCAACACAAAGAAATATTTTATTTTATACTAACGGATAATTACAATTTAAAAAATATATTTATAAAAAGGATCACGTTTATAAGAAGGTATTGGAAAAAATATTGACTGACATTTTGATTAGCGTGAAAAACGAAAACCAAAATGATATCTTTTTTATAAAAATTAGATCCCTGAGTGCTATTTGTGTTGAAATCTTACTGTTATTTGAGTGAATTACATAAAAAAGTTTACAGATTAGCCAGTTCAAATACAGCAACCAGGAATTAAAACCCGAATTTCATTTTGTATAACTATTCTGGAAGTTGGTTGTTGGTGGAGTGATTTTGACAATGTAAAAGAGACCGAGGTGAGACAAATAATGGAATTGAAGTTATAAGCCGCTCTTTCTGGTTCTAAACAAACGTTACCTGCGGGAACGAACGACAAAAATTGTAAGTTCGTTCCAATTATTTCATCATAGTTTGTGCAAAGTAATATAGCAATTTGAAATAAAGAAATATGCCTTTCATTTTACTACTGAAGCATTAACAATACAAATCGGAACAAAAGTAAGATTCGGTATCAAACTTTCTATGTAGCTAGATTCGCCTAAAATAAATAAACAAATAACTTTTGGTATAATTTTGTTACAAATATTATAGTAGGGAAGATTAGATAGTTCTAGGCTAACGCCATACCCTCAGAGAAAATGCTTAATTAGTGGACTACGGTAAGGGTGTTAATTCGCGGTTTTTCAGTTTAATTTCCGGTTGGTTTCGCGGTTTATTTCACGGCTTTATTCGCGGTTATTCGGTTTAATTGGCAGTATCGCGGTTTATTCCGCGGTTTTATTCGCGGTTTTTTGGTATAATTCACGGTTTATTTCGCGGGTTAGCGCTTTTCCTATTTTATTCGCGGAGTTTTCATTTTAATTCGCGGTATTATTGGCGGTTTCGCGTTATATTTCGCGGGCTCGGCGCTTTATCCGCCATTTCCGGTTTATCTTGAGGTTTTATTAGTGGTTTCGCGGTTTTATTAGAGTTTTACTTCGTAGTTTCATTTGCGGTTTATTTTGCTGGTACGCAGCTTATTTTCCGGTTTCGTAGTTTAATTTGCGGTTTACTTCGAAGTTTTATAAGCGGTTTGGCATTTTGTTTCGCGATTTCGCGGTTCAATTCACATTTTCGCGGTTTTGGTCACGTATTTTCCAGTGCAATTCGCGGCTTATTAGCAGTTTCGCGATTTATTTCGGGGATTTACAGTTTTATTAGCCATTTTCGGTTAATTTTGCGGTTTTATTAGCCGTTTCCGGGTTTTATTATCGTTTTATACCGCGGTTTTGCGGTTTATTACGCGGTTTTACGATTCTATTCACGGCTTTTTCAGTTCAATTCGCGGTTTTATTAGCGGTTTCGCGTTTTATTTCGATGGTTCGTGGTTTTATTAGGCATTTTCGGGGTATTTTGCGGTTTTATTTGCGGTTTCGCGATTTTATTAGTGTTTTATTTCGCGGTTTCGCAGTTTTATTCAAGGTCTAATTT
>JAHWXV010000462.1:0-11141 GCA_024586415.1 Phrixothrix hirtus | reverse complement strand
TTACTCCCACCCATCCATTCAGGTCACCCAGTAAAATCACTCTATCATTCACGTGACATGCATTAAGTACCCCTTCTAACTCTATCCAAAAGGTTTCACAGTCATCCTGGTTATCACCATTCACCGGAGCATAACACGCTACAAGCACTACTTTCCTGATATCTATCTTCATTCGAATCTAGAGTAGCCGCGGAGACACCAATTCATGCTCTCTTACATGCGCTTTAGCGAATTCGCTCAAAATCAATCCCACTCCCTTTGAACCATGTGTCCAGCTATCTACTCCAAACCAGAAACCTAGACTTCCTTCCTCCATCTGTATCACTTCTTTCCCTTTCCACTTAGTTTCACTTACACACAGCACATCTAACATTCTCTCTCTCATTTCACTCAAAATCTCATGTTCCTTTCCATACATTCCTCTTACGTTCCACGTTCCCACTTTCCATTCCATTTTCTCGCGTTTGTTCCAATCTCAGCCGCCCACCATGACTTTGATTGTCGGAGGCTTTTCTAGTGTTCTTTTTAGCAGTATTATTAAAGGTAAACCTGGTTGCGAGCTTAGATCGTACCCTATTGCGATGCAGCATTCCCTACATATGGAATCGACACCATACCGGTCAGTGTTGACGTGTGTTACAAGCGCAGCCACAATCCCAGCATTATGCCAGGCATACCTAACGCTATTCTATACAGATTAAGCTCCCTATCATGAACGGGTTACTCTGCAAGCTAGCACGTAGTTGAGCGTGCCACGACTACTAGGAAGTATACGTAATGAACTGACACACTCGGGAAGTATATGTAGTATATCATTAAAAATGACCTTGCAGAATTTGAAGAAAATGTGCGTGAAAATTTTTGGAAAATAAGATTAATTTTAATATTTTCTTCTACATCTTTCCGTCCGTTTTTTCAAACTTTTTATAGATTGTGTAAAATGTGTATTAATACGTGGACTGTCCCAAAACTATCCCACCTTCCTTCATATTTCCCCGCTGGTGTTATTCTGCGTCATCGGGCTGATGGTATCCTTCGAAGAAGTCCCCATTTGTTTGACGAATACACTGCCAATGGCCTTTTCACTTTTGGAAGCAGTCCTGGAACTCGTTTTTTGGTATAGCTTTTAGAGCGTTTCGACTGTTTCTTTTTTGTCGAATCGATGTCCTTTGAGAAGCATTTTTAATCTTGGGAACAGCCAAAAGTCGCAGGAAGCTACATCAGAGCTGTACGGAAGCACTTTGTGCTTTGTCAAATATTGCTGCACAAGATTCGGTGCGTGCGGTGAGGCGTTTCGTGATGCAGAAGCCAGTCACCACTTGACCAAAGTTGAGGCCGTTTTCTGTGAATTGTCTCACAGAACCTTTTCATAACTACAAGTTAATATTCCTTGCCGATCGTCTGACCTCTAGGGGCATATTCGTGGTGTACGACACCCTCATAATCAAAAAAAAACAATCAGCAACGACTTGATATTGCTCTGACCTTGGCGTTCTTATACCACTCTTTTATTTATGTTTTGCTGATACACTCGTCCCCAAATGCCGTCGTCATCATTGCGGTGGTCTCCGTACAACTCTTTTTGAGTTTCACGCAAAATTTGATGCAAATTCGTTGCTTCGATGTTTCCGTCATTTTCTAAAATAGCAAAATGCGACGAACGTAAATAACACCTTGTAAACAAACGCACGCTGCACGTGAAGTAAGGTGTTCAGACGAACACTGCCGTTGATACTCGTACCCGGCAGAGGGAGCTACAATTGTCAGGCGGGGATAATTTTGAGACAGTCCTCGTATGTATATAAATTACAAAATCTAAAATTAAACTATAACTTTTTTATTATTGAATAATACCGTATATAACGTAATAAAAGCAACGAAAGCGCAGTTTTCTATGATTTAAATTTTGTTATAATACAACCGCTTATTTTAATTAAAATGCTGTTTATACGCTCACAAAATCAAAAAATTTAGAATAATACTTTTCATCGTAGCGCTATATATTTGATAATGTGAAGTCGTGACAATGACAATTTTTGTTTATAAATAAGGCGTGCAAGTTACTTTCCATTAACCGCTAAGCAGAGAGTTTCTTAACCAACAATGGTGGGTTTTGTTCATTTTCTTGTCTAATAGGAAGTTTTAATTGATCTAAATTAGCAAGGCGATTTCGATACACTTTTGAATTTAAATAATTCCATAAACAAAGTTTAGGGGGATAAGCTGGGGATCGAGAAGGACAGAGCATTTCCTTCCCATCTACCTGTTTGGGAATACATTATCGGGATATTGCCTCACGACCAGATCAAAATAGAGAGGAACGCCGTGCTGCTGAAACCAAACCTGTTTATTAGGCGTTGTCGTAAATCGTAAAGAGTGTACTTAAATCAAAAAGGCAACTTAATATGAATTTACTTGGTTCAGCGAAGATATGGAGTAGTAAATACAATACATTTAGAATTCACAATTCGACAATTTGTCAAAAAATGGGCAAACAAGATATCTTTTGTATCCCAAAACATTATTGTCATAACATTTCCAGCTGAAGGAACAAATTCATCCTTTGTGGGAGCTGACGATGTATTGTGCCTCCATTCCAAACTTGATCGCTAACTTTCTGGGACAAAATGATGAAGTTGTTCAGAAATACGTCTTCTTCGTGTTCAAAGCGCCATACAAGTTATCTGCAATTCGAACTTTTTTCTGTCTTTACTTGAAGGAATTCAGCCTTGAAACTCGCCTGGCACAAATTTTTCTAGGTTTTAATTCTTCATAAACAATCTTGATAAATCACATTCAGAAACCTGCCTATCATAACGAATGAGCTCAGCAACTCGTTGAATGTGCACATTGATACAGATGATTGAGTGCATCTAGCGTTTACAGTTAGTTCCCATCTTTACCGTCCCCATATACCTCATCCATTTCAATTTCGATTTATGCACCCATATTATTGCTTTTCAAATGTAAGAATTTTGCGATGGCGTGTTATTAGGTTTTTTCTATTTTAACAAAATCACTGGCATTAATTGACTCAAAAAATTGTTAAAGAACAAATGAGGTCCAAAATGGCCTATATTTCTACACTCATCTTTCAAGACATACAGTAAGATGTTGTATGCTTATTGGAACAGTACATTGTGCATTTTAATACGATCATTGAATCGCTTCACTGTTTTGAACACCTACAGCAAATTGCGGGAAAAACTAAAACTTAGGATCGCAGAAATTGACTTTTCATTGGAACCTCCATAAATTTTTATGATTTAATTGCATTATCTCTGCTTTGGCTAATTTAAAGTCAAGTGGTCAAAGCAATATGCGCGTAGTTATAGCTGCTTTATAAGTCCTTGTTGAATCTCCCGCGATTTTATTATTTAAAATCACAGAATTTCAACGAAGGTAAATCAAATATCTACAATGTGCATTTTATTTCCTTAAGAAACTTATTTT
Organism: Phrixothrix hirtus; assembly: GCA_024586415.1. Taxonomy (NCBI): domain Eukaryota; kingdom Metazoa; phylum Arthropoda; class Insecta; order Coleoptera; family Phengodidae; genus Phrixothrix; species Phrixothrix hirtus. The sequence continues at coordinate 7,688 of JAHWXV010000462.1, read as the reverse complement.
AAGATAGTTTAAATAATATTGAATCCATCATGCTCCTGTCGTTGAACCGTTTCCATGATATGTAGTAGTTTTACTAAAATCACAATATGAATTTGATTTTAAAACACAGGACATTGGCACTGAGATTATTCAGACCAATTTGGTATTTTTAAAATAGGCTTATTTTTGCCCAACCTAAGTTGTCCAACATTCAACAAGCTCCAAAATATGCATGAGTCCAAGAGCAGTTCTATTTTGGTAGAATTATTTAAGGATAGATTCGCCAACTTTAAATGTGAAGGTATCTTAAGATCAGATACTGGCACTTGAATGACCGGTAAATAACTTGTGATGTCTGGTAACATTAAACAAGGGATGACGGCAGTGAATGGTCCATTTAATGATATTCTGACATCACATTTAGATTGAACCTGACACACCTAATTATTTATGCATGTGACAGTTATGCTGCGCGTATTGACTGTAAGACCAAAACATTTGCACAGGGCAGTAGTAATGAAACTGATCTGGGATTCTTAATCCAGAAGAGCTGTGGTAACCTGAAAATCACCCTTTTTGTCTAGCGTCTTTACCATTGCAGTAGGAAACAATACTTGCACGTTCGGAATATTGAATGAAGTCAAAACTGTTGCACCTGCATCGTTGTCTGAGTTTGCAACAAAATTGCTTTCCTCGTGAATCAACGTATTATGTTTTCTTTGACATGTTTTACATGAATCGTATTTACAATTCTTCCCTGGATGGCCTGGCTGTAAACTATTTATGCATATTTTTCGTGACGTTGGCTGCAATATATGCAACTTAGTTTGCTTGAATGAAATCCTCTTGAAACTATGGAGTTTTATTTGATATTATTAAGCACTTACCGTCCTGGATCATTAATTTTCCGGCCTAGTGCTTCCAGTAGTCTATTCTGTTTTTCAAAATTGCATGAAATAAGTTAACTTGGGAATATCCTCATTTACTCAATATTCTTCCTCCCAAGCACGTATTGCCTTAGCATCAAATTTATGCACTGCTAAGTATATTATCAGAAGGTCATATAATTCCGTGGGCAAACCTAATTGGCTTAAGCATTTTAAATGTTTTGAAATATTGTCCACTATTTTACGATATAACTGGCTATAGGTTAAACGAGGCTTTAATGTGGTTTCTCAGCAATAATTTACGGTTGTTAAGCTGATTGCATAAAACATTCCAGGCATTATCATAATTTTCTACAGTGAAATCAAGAAATTTTATTATTTGTGCCGCCTCATTCGTTAAAACCGAACGCAGATAATGGAATTTTTGAATTTTAGTAATGGATTCATTATTATGAATTAATGATTCCAACGTGTGTTTGAATTCCAGGCAATAATCAAAGGATCCGCTGAATTTAAGAAGCTGAATTGTTGGCATTTTAATATTCGTATTCTGATATTCGTTTTCCGGTGGTAAATTAACCGCGGAATGAACCGTTTTATCTTCTGAAACAGATTTGATTAGCATAAGAGCATGTAAAAATGCGCCGTAATACTCGTTCTTGATTTGCTGTCTAATATCGAACTCAACTTCTGCATAAGTTGAAATACATTCAATTTCACCTTGAACACTATTTAAATTTTAAAAAACCTGGTCAATGTCTTTTAACCTTTGTTTCAACGAAATGATTTGTAGTTCATTATCTGATAAAGGATTTCCTTGTACCCCATTTAAATAATGTATGAATTATTTAATACGCGCTTTTACCAAATCGCGCTTTTTGTTCGTTCATTTTGTATATAATTAAAACATGCAATTATCAATACAATTGAGGCAATAATGATATAAATGCAATGAAATATGAAAAGGATTTGTACCCAGCTGTTTAAATCTCACTTGCCAAGACGTCGGTAGTCCGACGATTTGCCGTCTATTTACATTAAGATGAAAATGTTCATATCCAACACGAATTCAATGCTATCCGACTCGAAGGACCATGTTTATGTCGATGGATTGAAATAAGTTAATATAGTCGACTGTAATTGATTTATTTGATAACTTGTAACATGACGTAAATTATATGCAACAAGTTCTAAAGTGAAATTATTTATTTGTGCACAACTATCCAACATAATGGTCATACCATTTATATTTAAATTTTTAAACCAATGTCTAGGAAATTTATTACTTTATAATGTTGAGAACATGACATCATCATTAAAATCTTCGACTTGTTCTGGTTTATCGACCTCGCATATTTTTACAGTGCGTTAAGTAGTTATTTAAATTTTTTGAAAAAAGAGTATTAGTTAAAAATTATGCCATTACCCATTCAGGTACTTATCACGACCAACCTTGTTTAACTTTTGCGATCATTAAAAGTGTAGCAAAGGTAGCATTTTGCAATTTTTAAAGGACTGCTATTATCTATAAAACTATGCGATCAACCATCTAAGTATATATGACGATTATTCTTGCATAACTTTGTGAGTGGGAAGCCTATATAAATAAACCGGGAAGTTAATAGAAATAAGACTCGCTCGCTTCAACCCCCAATTGTTTTCTCTTTTACTTACACATACCTACATGATATGTGTTGTATATATTAGCTGATATCTTGGAAGATATCTCTACCTTCTCGGCCCCGATATATAGTAATTTACATGTACAACTTGTATAGTTGATAATGCAAACATCATAAGTATGTGGATTTCTATTAGCTAAGTCACAGGACAATTCAACTATCACTTTTAATGATCATATGATATTAGGCACGAGTAAAATCCAAAGTAGGAGTGGTAATTCAGTTATATCTTCTTGACACACGCTACTTCAAAGATAGAACACATTTGAAATATCCAAATGACGTAAAATCTTATACGTTGATCTGTGTAAATTAAGTAATCTCCTATACTTCAATGTACAGCTTGATCGCTGTAACTGGAGAAAAATCAAATAACTTTTTCAGTTCAGTACGCGTTAATTAGAGTTAGTTTTACATATTTTGCATATTTAATAACCATTTGCACTATATCATTATATACAACTATTTCTATGACAATTGAATGATACTTCATTGAAGTATAGTTTAAATAGAAACAGAGCAACTGGTCCTAAGTACATTCCAAATAGAAAACTTATGATTTATTACAATTTATATAAGAGAGTCCAAATTAGGGCTGTATTACCGATCACCACAAATATTTATTATGAAAAATCTGTTTAACCCTGAGAATTCCCAAAGACTAAATAAGTTCCGTACGTCTCACAAAAGTAATAGTGTTATACAGCCAAAGCACAAGTTGACTGCATGGTTTATGATATGTATAAAAAACGACAATAAACAAATTATAACAAAGATAATAAAAAAATCTGATAAACATATCTGTTGTAGGCAATGACAGATACCATTTATAAAATTTGGGAATATCAATATGATTAAGAAAGGTTTGCTTCCATTTACTTATCATATTAGATAAAAAGAAATAATGTATACTTAAATGTTTGAAGTGATGGCGGGCTACCTATCATAATCAAGGAGTGTTTTATGTAATGGGTGGCCCAAAAGTCAGTTTGTCGATTTGCAGTTTGAATAATTAGTTTAACTACCTGTTGCATCAATTTCTTGCTAAGTTTCCACAGATATTAGCTTGTTGGCACTAAACATTCGTGTACTTTTCTTCTAAATCTAAAACAATAACCATTTCAAAAGATACACGCGGTGCTCTGTAGTAAACATGTTAAATATTATAGGAAACAACTAAAGAAATTTGTGGCAATTTCATTCTTCAAATATTAGTACGGATTTAAAACGGTAACTCTAAATTATAACAGGGAAGAGTTGTATTAGTTTAGACTACCGTCAAATAATTTATCAATTTAATTTAAGAAAGAAAGATACCAATTTGACGTTTAATCTTAAAATTCTAGCGCCATCTATTGTTCATACCTATGAGGATGCTACTTGTTACCCATAATCTTGTTCTTAAAAAATTATTTGAAAGCACATGTTTCCCTTTGTAAATTAATACATTTTGTTTATTTGTTTATAATTTTCGTTGATCATGAAAATTAATATTAATTAGATTAATTTGTTTATAAAAGCTTCCAAAATTTCTGGCACCACCTATTGGCAACTGAAACTACCACCGCAGCGCTAATATCGCTTTAAAAGTAGTAGGTCAAAATGTAAACAAACTGTATTATTGCATTGGTTATATTACTGTTCTTCCTTGAGTTTGTGTTTTTAAAGCTATTATAAAAGTTTCATTTTATATATTTCAATAAACTGACATATTTTTTACCTTTTTTTTGTATAAATCGACCATATTCACAGAATAAGTATGTTGCTTATTCTGTGCCATATTTTTCTATGTACATATATCGTTTATTATGTAATGTTTGAGCTTAAGATTAAAGCTATTGTTAACACTTTTAGACTTAATAAACTATTTAATTAAGTGTAAAAGGGAGGCATTCTTTTATTTTGCAGTACATGTATGTATATATACATATAATAATTATATTTCATTAATAATATCACATTAAGTTAACTAAACTTAGAAATTTACTTGTACTTATATATTCCTTTTTAAAATGTAGTGCGCATATTCGCATTGTTTTAGTGATTTTGTTGCCCATTTTCAAAGCTTTTATCCATAATATTAACCTTTTTGTATAATAATTGTTACCGAAATTACCAACAATACTTATTTTCTGAATCGACGTTGGAAAATGTTGAAAACTAAGATTATCATCTTTTCATGATTTAAAATAACAAACATAAATCGAACAAAATATTTTGCTTTTACCTAATTTTAGAGAAAATTCCATTATTTAATTCATAAAATTTACTAGCTATTGCCTAACTTCTACACTACTTCACACTTTTGTTTACAAACTGACCTACTATTAATTACTTACATAAATAACCGCTAGATGCCGTCTAAATATTTAGAGTTGTCAATTGCACAAAGAATAACCTTGCTACTGATACTATGCGATATATTTCATGCGTAACTGTTGTGAAAACATCAATATTCACACCTTGTGGAAATGCGAACTTTAATAGCCGGTCGTCTAAAAAGTTTTTTCAGATCGTTTGATTAATTATTTAAAAATGTACTGATAAACTGATTTTTGGGCCACAAATATAACCATAGCGGTTTAAGCGATGAGGGTAAAGGAAATGTTCGTATTGCGTAAACCTCAGCTATAAAAACAAACAAACAAGAAAATGCACTAAAAATATTGTTTCTAAGCAAGTATTCTTACTGTAAAAGTTAATATTTATTGTTTATTAAAATTATTTTCAAAAATTCCATGATACAATTGCACAATAATTTATAGATAACGCAATTATTAAATAATCATAGATAAATTAAGCAGCATGCCTGATAAGATTCGGTGAATGAAATCAGTCTGTTGCTATGATTCAACCGTATTGTAATCACAGTAAACTAATCTCGGATGTACACGCGCTTTGTTTTGCTTATTTAATTAACTCGTACAATTTAGTTTGGAGAACAAAACAAATTACAGAAAACTAACAAATTTAATATTACTAAATTACTTATGCTCCGCCTCAATTTTGAAATTCAGTATGAGCTCTTATAAGATATATTTTCTTTTAAAAATCACCAATAACGTTAGCTTTATTTCCGGTTACTATGTTGCCGACTGTACGTGTAGGAATTAGCTAATGAAAAATTTGTGTTTTAAACTATCAAATGTTAGAGCACTGTTTCATATTTAACTGATAGTAAATCACTTATAAATAACTTTTATTAAATTGTTCTTTTCAGAATATATTATTTTGTAAAGTTGCTATAATTTTTCTAAACGAAATAATTTTTTTGTTTTAATTTTATATAGAATGGAGGCTACAGAAAAAAAACGACACCAGGGAGAAAGATTTAGCCGAAGGAAAAACAGCACATCATTAAAGTTCTAAATTATTTTAAGAAATCTACAAATATAATTAAAGCTGTTAAAGAAGCGCGTAAAGCTTTATGTTAGCGCAGCATATTTTAAAATAAATACAGAAAACCAGAAAAGTCAATTATCAAGTTTCAAAAAACGTAGCAATACATACGCAGAATTTACCACCAACATTGAACACCATTCTTGCTACTGTTATTGATGATGATAGTCTTCCTAATTTTAAACGAACAACTTTACACAGACTTGCACGATGTGGGCTTTGAATTTCATAAAACAGGACGTAAGGGTATATTTTATTGGATGAAGTGATGTTATTAGTTGGAGACAAATATTTAGGAGATATCAAAAAATTAGAGAAGGTACAGTAAATTTTTGTCTTATTGAAAAACTTTAATTATGTGTATAAATATAGCTTTTTAATTTGTTTAATAGCTACGTTGTATTTTAATAATAGCAAATTATTTTGTACCTATAAAGTATTTCTTTTTTAGGAAGAAATATAATATATTCCGATGAATCTTGGGTTAATGTAGGACATATAGTAAATAAAGCATGGGAAGATACTACGATTCAAAATACTCGTGGAGCTTTTGTACAAGGGTTTAGTACTGGTATAAAATCACCAAGTGGTCTTGATCCTCGTTTTGATTCATTGCATGCTGGCGGTAATGATGGATTTGTTCCTGGTGCTGAACTTACATCTCTTTGTAAGAAAAATACTGCCGATGTTCATTATGAAATGGATACTGACACGTATGAAAAGTGGTTCGCCGAACAATTATTTCAAAATATACCAAATAATTCAATAATTGTTCTATCGGAAATTTGAGAAAATTCCAATAACAGCATGGCGAAAACAGCAAATTGACGACTGATTTAAACAAAAGCAAATACATATTGAAAATGATATGCTGAAGAGAGATTTATTAGTATGTGTATCACAACTTAGGCCTGAATACAAAAAAATAAGCTCCATGTAGCTGCAAAGGAAACTGGACATGAACTTCTTCGTTTACCACCTCATCACTGTACACTAAACCCTATTGAAATGGTGTGGGCACAAGTTAAACATCTTATAGAAATGCATAACACTACATTTAAAGTGAAAAATATGTCTGCATTAATTGCAGCTGGTTATAGCAACGTCACACCTCATAATTGTTAAAACTACATAGATTATGCGAAACGAATTGGCAAGATTATGTTGAAAAATTCATAATCCGTGTAACTAATTTATCATCATCATCATCATCAGACGATATTGAAATGGATTCTTCAAGCGATTGAGCGATTATTTTTAAGACTAACATTTTAAAGAAGCTGCATAAAGTGGTAACTAAAATTACATTTATACTAAAAAAATTTAATAACTATTAGGTTTGTTTTGTAGTGGTATATAAAGGACTAATAATTTGAATCAAAATTAGTAAATAAAGTTCCTTGAATTCAAATAACCTCAGCATGATAATTTAGTATGAATGAGAATTTTGAAAAGGTGCATGAAAATTGGAGAGTCACCCTTAGTATCAACAAATTCATTTTTTCGGAGTTTGAATTCATAACTAAACCAGATGAGAATGCAAGCGTATTGTTTTAGAATCACTTTTTGAAATTCAAAGCCAAATCATACAATGCAAAATTAAGTTGTTCATTGAATGTTAAAATTATGGATGGTAATAATTTTATTTATTTATTTATTTATTTAACCATTAATACCTACAGGTTACAACCTAAATGGTACTATACAATGAAAACAAAACAAAAGTAGCGAGTTAGTAGAA
>JAHWXV010000446.1:0-10853 GCA_024586415.1 Phrixothrix hirtus | reverse complement strand
AAATATATATATATATATATATATATATATATATATATATATATATATATATATATCTGATCGTGAATTGCAATCAATTGTATAATCACAGTGCGGTTCAATTTTAAATAATTTCAGAAATTATTTCAGTATGTTTCCTCCTCCACCCTATTTTTTATCAAAAACGTAACTAAAACTTATTGCATGTAATCCACCATTAGAGAACTTTATACGTGTAAATATTGAGTGCAAGATTTTCTCCTCATCATAATACTTACATGGTGTAAACAACATATAGAAGCATTACTTTCACGAGGCAAGGATTGCTCTGAAATACGTATCCACACACTTTACAATTAAATTTTAAGCTAATTTAGAGTAAAAATAATTTACAAATTGATATAAAGAGTAATTAGATATATAAATAATGCACACAAATTATTAAAATATTAAATTTGTTTAAACTGATAAATTATTTCTGTTCTTACGTAATAACTTAATTATAACGCTTTAGTGTATATGAATGGGAACGTAATTAATGTCAATAACTTTAAATTAAATTTAAAATAGGCAAGAGAAATTCATTCGTTGTCTCATACCAGATTTTTCATTTCATGTCCCGATTTTAAATGAATGAATTGCGCGCTTTTTTCTTAACTTGTAATATGACTACAAGATCAAAGATACTGCCTTTCAATATCGCTTCTGTTAATACTGCTCTAAAATCCGGCATACCCTCTAAATTAAAACATTTACAGCTATATTCATACTTTCGCCTTGACAAATAAGGCTTCCTTGTTCCTCATTTCGCAGTTGATTGTATATGGTCCTTATAGGCTTTTTTATCCCAAGAAGCGCTCAAGCTACATTGAGAAGGAGATACGACAAGTTTGACAAATGTTGCACAAAATCAGTCGTCTACATTTAAGATAATATAAGTACCGTCTACATCACGAAGAATAAATCAAATAAGTACACCCTCTGCAAATTAGTTTTGTTAGATTTTAATGATAATCTTTTGACTACTTTATCATACTTTCAAAATATAAAGTAGAAAAATAAACCTTTAAACGATTTTGACGATAGATTTAAAAATAGAAATCTAGAGCAACTAATTCTATGGCGCCTTCCGAAAAACCATATTCGTGATTGACAGAATTCAATGGAATTTGCCAAGATTTTACTTTTTACAAAAGGTATAGATTTAATTAAGGATCTGTAGCGCAAATTGTATTACTTTTAGCGGTCGCTTTAAGCAGGTCTCGCTTAGAGTGCCTTTATAAACAGAGCAAAGATATATGTACATCTCAGATGGTCATGTTTATTCCAAGTTAACGTTGGTGTATTAGGAAGAAGCTTAAAAAATTGTCTTCCAAAAACTTTAAATCTCTATTAGACTAATTTAATCTTAATCTTATTCGCCAAATAAAATTTGATTTAATTCACATATCTTAGTTATAGGTTTATATCAACACATCATATTCATTTGTAACATATTGTTGATTATCTGATTTGGCAGTGTGAGCAATTAAAATAAATTACTACATTGTGTTATAAAATTACGCAAATTTTAAGTTTTAGAATTGTAGGTAACCAAACTATTTCCAGACTCTATTATTGATAATAAGCCTGAGGGATAAACCCCTTATATTCGGACAATTAATTTACTGTACCGCTAAAATCTTACCAGGAAGTAATCTGTTTATGCCTCCTTTTCAATATTTGCTTTTTAAATTGTGGGTCACACCAAAAATTTTATTGACGACATATGATTATATACGTGATAAGTAGCAAAGCATAATGGGTTCATTACATTTATTAAATTTCGAATTTAAATCAAATATATAAAAAATTGCTAATAAAATTCTTACATCTACAAAATAGAAAATCAATTTACTGCAAATATGGTTATATAAACAAATACAATTACCTGTTACGATAGATCCTTTTAACGTTTATTTTGCTCAAAAATATGCCGTTGTACGGCTCTTGCTAAAGGGATCAAACTGCAGGTATAAATTTTAGTTAAATTTAAATTTTACAATATTTTTATGTTAAATTAAATATTGTTCCAATTTATTAAAACTTTGTTTAAAGAAATTGTTAGTTTTTAAAACTTCAAAACTTTTCACATACCCAGTTGGATTTTGATTTTGATATTATCATTCGATCGGTCGACGATATATCTTATTTCTGTTTATTTCCTTTTAAAAACAGAATTAGATTTGTTATTTGATTTCTATGCCAATTAATGCTCTAGACAGTAACTCTTCAAGTTTTACTTCTTTAATAATTTACTAGATGCGCGATTTTCACGAAACTCCCGTTTTATAAAATTAAATTGTATTTAATAAATTTCTTGATGGTACTTCCGTAACACTTTAATTTTGCTGCCGGTTATCAATCAGAGGTATAATATTTTTCAAATACTTGGATATGTTTGTGAGCAAGGTATTTTTCTGAATTTACATATTTACCACCAAAATGATTTACTTGCGAAGCTGTCACGGGTTGCTTAATACATCACCGCGTGTTCGACGTAAAGTTCTGTTTTTATAACTTTTTTAAATACCCTTTCTGCTGTTGCGTTGACAAATCAAAGGATTTAAAATTTTAAACTGCTGATTGAGTGTAATGTCGGAAAACCGTTGGGTTTCCGGTAGATCTTTGCATCTGTTTCGCAACCTTCATAAGCTTTACAGCTTAGGTTAGTAAGGTATATGACACCATAATTTCGGAAGATTCCTTGCTTTATGGGTTTACTGCTGCAACATCTTTTCCGTATTGAAGATACAATTTGAACATCTCCCTTCGATTTTAAGTTTGCTTTACACTATGGATTATATCCAAACCCGCGTTTTTTATAATGGAGTATACTTTAAACTTTGCTAAATATTTATTTTATAGTCTGTGAACTTGGTTTTTAACTTAGAAATACTGTTAGGTAATTTCTACTTAAAGTAACATTTTAGAATTGTTGAAATAGGTGATAGTTTATGTTAATTTTCTAATTTGAGAAATGGGTAATTTTTAAATATTAATTACGTGGGTTTAACAATATACTGACTTCCATAAAAATTGCAACACATGGAAGTTTTGACCAATTTTAATGAAAATTTCAGAAAATACCTATTTTGATGAAACAAAATAATGGATAAAATTTGAATAAAATCTATCTATCGGTTGTTGTGCTTTTTCTAAATTGTTTATTTACACCTATATAGTAATAATGAATTATATAAAATAAAACAATTGATGTGTAATAACTGTCAGTTTTTCGAACTGTTTGTCCAATATTGCCTTTAATAAAGCCAAGAGTTCATCAACGTGAAAATTATCGGCAGTTAAATGATTTTGAACGTGGCCGTATTATTGCTATGAAACAGGTCGGACTTTCGCTTTGACATATTGCTGTCCCTGTATAGATAATACCTATTACAAAATCAAGTAAAATTCAAAGTATGAGTAACTCTACTCTGCAATTCTGATAACATTAACACCTTACTAGCAAAAATTTGCCTTTTATGCTTTACTATTTTACTTGCTATTTTAAGCCTAAACAGAACAAATCGATATCTAATTTTTAATTTTAAATTGCGACGATCTACAATAAATGTATACTGATAAGACAATTATTTAAACTTATCCCAAAAAAAGTGATTTAGGTCTATATTCTGGTTTACCACAATATTATAGTATTACCTAAATTATAATTCAAAGTTTAACAAAAACTTGGACGCATTTTCATTACAATAAAATCATTGTTTATATATTTAAAACAATGGTAAAGCAATGCATCGATTTTAAAACCTTTTAGTCTTACATATTCATTGTCTGGAAGTTTAATATATTTTTTTTGAACCAACTGATACTAAACGTTTAAGACAAACTTATAGTCACTAAAATTATATACACTTTCAACAAAAATACCACTTAAATTCAAATGTAACTCAAATAACACGAAAAATTTATCAATTACTAATACAAAGTTAGAACGGATTGGAACACACATAGCGGTCATTCGTAACTTAAAGACTAAAATCACTTGTGGCCAATAGAAATGAAGACGTTCATTGTATTCACTCTGTTTATAAAGGCATTCTGTTTCCATCGAATGCTAAGCTAGCTAAGGTCATAATCTTTTTATTTCCAATGTACTTAAGCAATAATAGCAGGGACGCATATTTAGTTCTGGTTTGACGTCTAACAGTAAAGATCAAATATGAGTGGTTGCCACGTTTTCCGCCATTCTGACGTTTAATTGGCTAGCGAGAGGAAGACGCGGAAAAGAAGGCGCTGCTTTGGGGAAAGCTTGGATATTTTTTTTTCTTGTAAGTGCAGTGGAAAAATGAACAGCTTTAATACCCCAAAATAAATATAAACCATAACTGACATCTAAATTTGGTGCGATAATTAGCGTATTTGCTTTGCGCAATTGATGTTCGCCAAGTTCTCTGAATATACATATGTACAACATACATATATATGTATATGTACGTCCGTTATTTGGGTATTTATTGCAGCAGAGAATAATCAATTACACGAAATGCTCAAAATACATTTAAAATTAATTAATTAAAACAAATGCTTAAATATAAAATTGTAAATCCGTTATTTATAAAATCTTTAATAAATTACAAAAGTACAAATAGGATGTTTTAATAAATATGCCTATTACATAATGTAATCTAATGTTTAAACAAAATTTATTTATGTAATTAGTTATTTAAGGTAACTACTGTAATTAAGAAAGAATTAGACACCGCTATAATTTACAATTAATAACAAAAATAATTGTAGACATAATTGCATTCTAATAATAACTAGAAGCGTGCCTAAACTTTTTACTTATGAACTTCAAATGTGCCAACAAAAAATACAATTTCTGGTTAGATTTATTTACTTACATGCATGTCTATTTATGTACGTGCTTTCTAAAAACTGCCAGCAAAAGTATTCATACACCTTCCAAATTAGATATCAAATTTGAATATAAAGTATTCATACTTACAAAATCTTGCATTTATTATCATTTATAACTTACATGATGTGTCGTAGTCTAGCTTACATAAATTCATGAAACCTATAACTACAAATGATCAATTTTATTAACTAAATTACAAACATCAATAAAATGTAACTGCAAAAGTATTCATACAGTTATATATTATTTGGGAAATCCCTGTTTATATCAATTTATGTATACTGCACTGATTGAAGGTTAGATTACTAGTATAGTTCGTGACACATGCCTGGTTAGCTACATTAATGTAATATTGTATTTTATTAAAATGGGTCTAAAATCCAAAGAAACCACTATATCCGAAAGAGAAATTATAATGAGACTGTATTGAGGACATTCATATAGACAAATTAGAAAACTTTTAAATAGAAGCTTTGCTACTATCAGTCTATAAAAAAAATGTAAAAATGAAAAATCCCTTGCAAATTTGCCTAGAAGTAGACGTCAAGGAAACTAACCGACAGAGAAAGTCGACAAATCATACAAGAAGTTAAGAAGAATTCTAAAATGAGTGCAGTTAAATTATCATCTAAAGTTGAAAAAACTTATCATAAGACAATTAGTGCAGATACAGTTCGTAGGGTTTTAAAAAGAGACGGTTACAGTGCGCGAGCAGCTCGTGAAAAACCATTCGTAAATGAAAAAAATAGAATCAAACGACTAGAATTTGCATGGAAATATGTTAAAACGTCAATAGGATTTTCGAAGAAAGTAATATTCATTGACGAAAGCAAATTTAATGTGTTTGGCTCTGATGGGACCCAAGAGCTACTGTCAAACAGGGAGGGGAATCAGTTATGGTATAGGGTTGTATGTAAGGGGTTGTATAGATTCAAGAACCTAACTATAATTCCAGGTATAATGGATAAAAATGTTTATTTAAATATTTTAAAAGAAAATCTCAATCAAAGCGCAAAATATTGGGCATTAGAAAAGATTATCTATTCTACCGAGACAATGACCCAAAACATTCGGCCAGAATTGCCTAAGAATGGTTACCACATACGCCTAAAGTAGTGCAAACCCCACCCCAGTCACCAGATATTAATCCCATAGAGAATTTATGGCATGAGCTGGAAATTCGTATCAGAAAACGTCAGATAACTAGTAAAACAGAGATGGAAAATAAGTTACACCAACAATAGATAAGAACTAACAGCGTAGCTACGGGAAAACTAATAGGTTCTATAGCCGGGCGATTAAATGCTGTAATTTCTGCAAAAAGATATGTCACGAAATATTAAACATCTTACTGGTTGCAATCACAAATCTGACGAAAGGGTCTATACAAATAGATCGAGTTCTATATTCGTGTTAAATTTTAAGATATTCCATTTTATGCAATATACGAGGTACATTAAAATAGTTCAATATAAAAACCAAATTATTATTTAAATAAAAAGCAGCTTTAACGAATTTTGAACTAAACCTGATTTTAATTAAATTTTATAAGTAAATAATGCAAGTCGTAATGTTTTCTTGTACTCTAATGCTTCAATTAACGTATATTACAACCAAAAAACAACGATAGCTGACACTATCTACCAAATATGTTAAGTTGTGCAATTTTGGTTTTTATTTGTTCAGCTGGTCGACATTACCTAAAGTTTGTTTGAAAGTTTTTGCTATGTCTTGAGATATTTTTAAGACCTGGCTTACACAATGTGTTAAATTACTATTTGGGAGTGCGTTAATTATGTGAGAAATTTTTCTATTTTGTTTATTCATTAAGTAAGTTTGATATCATTCTTAAATAAAGCTTTTAGAATTTTATTTTCCGGGAACAACAGGCCAGGATTGACAGATTGAAAACTCTTTCTTGATTCATGGGTAGCGGTGTAAGGCCGTTTTTAGTTAGTGGAGTGATTTATCTAATTAATTTTGATAACAAACGAGACTCCAGCCTCCTAACTAGGCGTATTTCCGACGTCTGGTAGACCCGCCGGCTCGATGCGTTCACGCGCCGTCGTCGCGCGCGGTTTTTACTATGAGCGTACAAACAATTCTTCTTAAAGGGATAGGCAGCTTATAGTCACGTGAGATTGAGAAATAACAGATCTATGATGTCCACAGATGTTTTGGGCTGCATGGCGCACTATATTAAAGGAATAAGCGGGTCCTTCCTGATCGAGCGGTCCGGGTAACCCGTTGAACCTCTTTCATGCTAGGGATTGGGCCTTGCAATTGTTCTCCATGAACGAGGAATTCTCAGTAGGAGCGAGTCATAAGCTCGCGGTTGATTACGTCTCTGCCCTTTGTACACATCGACTGTCGCTACTACCGATTGAATGATTAGTTATGTCTTCGTACTGGTACGCGGTGGCGTTTCAACGTTGCCGATCCTGCTGGGAAGATAAGCAAACCTGGTCATTTATAGTAAAAGGCGTAAGTCGTAGAGTTTTTCGTGCCCTTTTTATAAATGATTTCATAATCATATTTTTTAAGTTTTAGTGTCAATCTCATTAATTTGGAACTTGGTTCTCTTTGTGAGAATATCCACCGTAACGGTTTGTGATCTGTGATTAGTTTAAATTTTCTGCCGAGTAAGTACAGTCTAAAATATTGGCCGAACCAAACAATTGCTAATAATTCTTTTTCGATTGTGCTATAATTAGTATCCACTTGGGTAGCGTTCTGCTCGTATATGTTATCGGTAAATCTTTTCCAACGGGATCTTGTGACAAAACTGCTAAAATAACGACACTGCTTACTTCAGAAGTTAATATAAAAGGTTTAGTAAAATCAGGGTATTGCAATAATGGTTCATTTATTCATAACTGTTTACAGAAGTTGAAACATTCAACATACTCTTGATTTCTTACAGCTATTATTGCATCTTTCTTTAATAATTTAGTTAAAGGTTTGATAATTTACGTAGAATCCTTTATAAATCTATAATATCCCAACAATCCAAGAAAGCCTTTTATCTGCTTGGTGTTTTGGGGAATTCTTTTAAGGGTCCTAGCTTATTTAATGTAGATACTTCATTTACATATTGTGCAACAAAATATCAAGTGTAAGTAATATGTGGACTACTTTATTCGTTTACCCTAAAAAGTTTGTGTCGGAAGAATTAAATGATTAATGGTCAATTATAATCCACATGTTGTCAACAACGTCTGTTTTATTTTTAACGTTGCAATTTAGTTGTATTTTTAATTAAAAATCGCATCTTGAACTGAATTTCATTTTATGCTGTAAATTTATTTTAATAATAACTTAGTCCGGTTAATATTTGTTTTTAGGATAACAGATCGTGCAGATTAATATCTTCTTAATGCTTATCAATTACTAATTTTAGTATTCCAAGTAAATATATGTTATTTTAGCATTTCCAATATTCAGCAACCCACGTGCGGCAACTAACCGGAAGGATCAGCATAATCAACAGCAAATTACACAAATACTTTTAATTATCAGTTTTTATCTTACAGACTGTTTTATATTTTAGATCAGAATTAATTGACTTTTGGTACGATTAACATCGTTGTAGTTAAGAATAAAGTTTGTTTTTTAAAAACGTGCTTACAAATTATTGATTTTTAATTTATATATATTTTTCATTTATTCATTGAGATCATGACTGGTACTGTTGGCAATTTTGAGCAATTTACTATTATTATAATAATTAAATTCTATAATTTGAGTGTGAACTGGTTTATAGTTAGATCAACAACGAATTTTAAGGATTTTGTTTTAAGATCGCCTTAGGATTAAAGATCTATATTTCAGAACGATAGATTTACTCTACTGATATTTTTTTACCTGAAGATAGATATAAATTGATATCAGTATTTATTTAAATTGTATTGGTTTCCACCAAGACAACATGTGCTACCAATAAATAACAAAGGTCACAGTTTAATAAATGTATTGAAAACAAAATCTCAATTTATATGCAATTACAAGTTGTATACACAAATTTTAAATCTACAAATGTTTACAAATTGCAATGACCTGTCTTAAATAACCACCTCAAGTTTTAGTATTCAAAATATAAACTACAAAGTTGAACTTTACTCTCTGAGGAAGTAATTCTGAGTTGTAAATTTAAATATTTACGTTAAAATAAAATTATGTAAACCGTTTTAGAAATTTAAGTTTTTGCTATATTGAGGTTATCGGATTGTAATAAAGCTTCACAGTAGATAGGATTAGCGATTCCCGACCATCACCACCAAGGTGGTATAGGAAAAATAACATGGATGATATCAAACCTTTACTCTTTCCACTTTTAGCATTATGGCGAGGGATACCTGATATTACAACTGATTTTCCTATCTCAGTTTGTTGTCAGGAAATATGACTCATGTTTGGTATGTCTTTAAACGAGTGTAATCAGTCTAACAATTTTTAAGAAATTTTCCATATGTGAAGAATGTCACTAGATTTTGAGGAAACTTTGAAATATAATTGAGAGAATTGGGAAAATCACAGTCGTCAGTACAACCACGAGATTTGCAAGTTCGGATTAACAATGTATCTATGTGATTTTCTGTCCTTCGTAAAAAAACGCTCAATTTCAAGTTTGATATTTCAATGTAACAAAGAAACATAAGGTCGCGTGCAAGAATACTGTATAAACTACGATATTTGATACACCTACCTTTTGAGTCACACCCCCCAAACACTTTAATAGGAACTAATTTTTAATCCACGGCGTAGTTATACAAAATTGGTATGCATATTTTATTACTATCCCAAACTTCAAACTCAAACTCCCTGCAATGCAATGCAAAGCAAATTCAATTAATAGTGCTCAACGATATATTTTTTGTCAAAGCACACCTACATTACTTTTAGCGATCAATGGCGAACGCATAAAGCCTGGCTAACAAATGATCAAGCAACCATGAAATCTCAGTAGCTCATCGATGCAGGTACTTTGCTGACGATAAAAGGAAATATTAGTTCTGTATACGCTTTCCATATTGATATTCATGCAATTATGTATACATGAAATTTGAAACAAATAATGAAAATTGTCAACTTTTAGGGTATAAAACGTTAACTAGTACTGAATGCTGTACTAACGGTACACTAGTATTCTCTATAACGTTAACCAATGAAACGTTAAAACTCTTAACGTAAAGTTTAAAATGCTTAACAAAACGTTTCAAACGTTCAACGCAATGAATCGCTTAACGCAGCTAATCGTTTGATATCCTAAGTTTATTATTACATATAGCGTAAATGTGAAACAATATCCGTAGTATTCAAATTTTGGATGCACAATAGACACTCAATATACTTAATTCCTTTATAACAGTCACACAATTTTTTTTACAATGGTTTGGACTAGGTTAAAGTTAAAAATTAACTCAAGCTGACAACTATACACCTTAATATTACATATTTATGTAATAAATAGATAAGAATAAAAGTGAATGAATCATCATTAAACACATCCAAAACCTCAACAGTATAATAATTTAGAATCGCTAAGGTCCCCCGCTATTGGAGGCCACGCACAGGGGCACGAAGTCTAAAGTCTCCTACTTAATGACCTTCAAAGTTGTTTATAGCAGGTGCAATAATGCACCTTTTGTCAGTAGCTCTCTTTTGAAACATCAGGCGTCGAATGTCTCTTTGTACCGATCGGCACACAACATAAAGTCATGCCTGCTACTAAAATACAGTAAGGGAGCAAAGAATGGGATTTTATACAATTTATATAAGTAAAAAAAACAATGTGATGTATTAAGGAATACACTTATAACATGAATAGTAATATCAGTGGCGGACCGTTAATTCTGAAAGAGGGTGGGCACAAATAAAATCTTACCTATTTTTTTTACATAAAATCCATTCTCCTATTTTTCAAGCCGGAAAAGACGTCAATGACTTTGTT
>JAHWXV010000445.1:0-17296 GCA_024586415.1 Phrixothrix hirtus | reverse complement strand
AATTTTAATTAATTTACAAAAGAAATTGGTGGTAGTTATTAATTGAATTTCTCTAATTTGATAAATAAATGCATTAAAAAACACAGCGGAGCTGACACCCTATTAAAACATCGAATTTTGGTCACATACACAATATGCTTTTCATTCCATGAAGATACAAAAGTGTATTTTGTTTTCATAACATCCCAATAGTAGGACCATAAACGATTATTCATACATTTCCTCGACTGACAAATCTTAAACAAATAAATGCATAAATAATTCAAATGACTAATTTTATTTAACAAGCAACAGTAAAGTATTTCTGAGTGTATTGTTGTTCACGGCTTCGATACGGCTTGTCCAACTGTAAAAGGTTTTCTTATCTTTGAATATGCAAGTATTTCTTTATTATTATTTATTTGTTTTTCTATTGAATTCATTTTATATATAACACATTTATTTTTGAACTATTTTTGTGAATGAAGTCCTTAAAAATATGTTAATCAAATTATATGTTCGAAGTTGTACGCAAACCTAAGGATTTATAAGTTACTAATTCGTAATAAATTATAATTTAAATTTATGACTTACTTATATGACAATTTTCCGGGACAACATATTTAGGGCGAAATTCAAAAACCACTGAAGTAACGCTAAGCTTTAGAAACCCTAACCATCAACTTTAATTTATTTAAATTACTATTACGTAATTTTTAGGGAATGATTAGTGAAAGATGAGGGAACCTATTGCTACCCTTGAAGGGCCCCTCATTTTTCCTTCATCGAACTCGAAAACTTGGCTAGCACTTTCATTTAAAATTTTCAAAATCGAAGCTTAGAGTTTGTTAAGTTTGAAGGTTGATTTAGTGAGTTTTTTGAATTCTACTCTTACATTATAATTTCCGCTTTACTTATAAACCATAAAATGTATTTGTTTAATTGACTGATTGTAGTTCCTGCCTAAACAGTTATTCATTGTGTTTTATTTGTAGTTATCATTAGGTTTCTAATGACAGATGCATTGTTTAATTTTGTGCCGTTAATAATAAAATGTTGTATGCACAATTATGTATAAACTGAGAAAGTAAGGCAAATAAGTTTGAGTTTCTTATTTTCGTGCAAGTGTTACGTTCCTCAGTGAACTCCAATTCTAATTAAATTTAATTTCACCACTGTGAATTAAGTAGATAATCTGTTTGGTATTTTTGGAAATAATTGAACGTTTATCGTATATTTCTTTAGTTCGGAGATTATCGGTCCGCCTGTCTGGTTAGACTGATAATACGGCACGCGATACGGAACGCCGTGTTTGTTGTGGATATTCTGAATTCTTATGTTCTGTACATAGCAATTGTTGCTTATTAGCCTACTTATCTTTCCGATTTTTCCGTTTTATGGCGGGGTAAGTTTTACTTCTTTCCTTCCGTTATTCCAATTAATTTTAAGATTTGTCTTATTTAGCAAGTATCTTGGGATTACTCCGTAATGACAATCTTCCTTCCGGGACTTAACAGTTGATCTGAGGTCTCTGGGTGATCGTTAATTGTTCTGAGATCTTAGATTTGTATTTTTCAACTCTCTTAGTGAAGGAGACCGTACGTGACGTCGAATCCTTGGTACGATCCCTCGAAGCTGTTGTCGCCAACGGCAGTAAGGGTATCCACCCCAAGTCTGCATAAAATATTTATTTTAAAGACAATTAAATGCTTCTGGTAATTACTTCCGAGATATTTCTTGTAATAAGGTAAATACTGCTATCGATGTACGGAGGGAGTTTCTTCCTAAACTAATTAAAAGGAAGGATTACTAATGAAGATCACGTCGTTTACAAATCAGCGTAACGTGTCGACGCAGCTACTGTGCTAAAATATAGAACTTTTATTCATTTAAATGATAAAGTTTTATCGTTATCGAATAAGATAACATGCAATTTTGGAGGTATTCTACAATTGAGTGTGAAAGTCGTATATTCCTATTGGATATTACAGTACTTAGATATCTATAGCTTAAATGTTTATGGACCATAGATATATAAATATTATGTTTATCTTATGAAAGTCATTTCAGACAATTCGTGAACATCGGAACAAAATACTTTACTGTTTTACGTATTAGGTGTTGAAAGGAAGATTCTCCATTGGTACCATTAGTTAATCTCGTCTCTCTTATCAGTTTGATTCATTTAGCTGCACGTATTTAGCTAGGTGTTACGAATATTTAAATAAGATATATTTCATATTAGGGATGCATAGGAGATTTACATGCTATGCTCAGTGGGACTAATGCGAAATTTAATGGCTTATAGGTTAATAAACCCAAATGTTTGATTTACTTTATGAACTGCATTACTTTGTAGCCACAAATAAACTTTTCGGCAGAAAAACGGTAATATCATTTCTTTTATTTTTAAGTAGGGTAAATTACTAGTTCCGTAGGGTATCTTATTGAGATCACGTTATAGCTTTGCTCGCATGCAGACAATTACGTGAGGTATATCGACACCCTATGATGCGTACTAAGTGTACGGAGCGTTCTACACCTACGTACATATTTTGCATCCATATTATTTTCACCTCATCATTAACTTGTTGTTTTCACCTATCCCCATTTTGGTGAGAACTTCGACATGTAATATATTGGAGGTGGGTGGCGATTTGTTTTCGTTTACTCCCCGTATATGAGATTCAAAGTGGCGTGGCGCTCTTAAACAGACATCCCTAACTTTATGCACGTACAGGAATATTCCTTTTGCCTCTTTGGCGATATAGCTTTAGTCTCGGTATAACCTTAATTTAAAAGGTTTAAGTCAATTTTTAATAAATTGAGATATTGTAACACAAGCGGAACGTGAAATGTTTTAAATAGGCAACCTTCGTTCTTAAAACAGAATTCACGTGGAACATTCCTCCGTAGCTCAGATATTCCAGGTAGTGCCAAGTGCCTAGAATATAAAAGCCAGCTGCAGATGACCGTGTATGGGCGCTTTATATGTTCAGTAATTATTGTTAAGTAATTAACAGAGTAATTTGCTTACTTATGATTAGCAGTTTGTTGCTTTTAAAAGGAATTAAGGCTAAGCTAATGGTTTTTGTATCAGAAATAATAGAAGCATGAAACAGTAACAATTTAATTATCACAGAAATAGAAATAAATATTTTGTGACGTTAATAATGATTTTAAAATATGAATTAATTGAATGTTACCCAGCGGCAACCAACAAGGCTCCAAATGTTATATCCTTGACAGGTACAGTAATTAGTTTCGGTTTACTAGTTGAACATACATGCAAAGTATTGCTACAACAGGCTTCGAAGTCAGCTGTAAAAATAATAGAACCAAGTAATTCGAAAAAACTGAAGATGAGACAAACATCAATTTAAGCAGCGTTCTAATTGAGCTTTGCATGATCTAATTACTCAATAATAACAAGTTAAACGACGTTACAGGTAAAGCGTGCTAGGTCGAACGAATAATGAATTTAGATTTCAATTATACATCAAAATAGCTCAACAAGGTAAGAACGTAATAGTGGATTATTAAACAGTAATAAATGTTAGTTAAATGTTTTTAAAGAATTTCTACGTCCAAAAGTTGAAGTTAATAAATAATTAAAAAACAGTTTGGAAATTTCCCTCCGGAAATTTAGAGAATCGAAAGAAAGCATCCCTTAAACAGATACAGAGGCAAACATGCGACAAGCAGAGTTAGTTAAATAAACTAACAGAATTAATAATTTGTGACCAGGTTTAACGCTCTAATAATTGAAGGAAACTTTTTTAATCAAGTTAATTTAAATGTGCCTTGCTGATTGAAGCCACCAAAATAATTAATACAACGTCTTATCAATATAATCATAAAATATTAACCATAATCAACAAAGTTCTGAATAGATGATCAAGCAAGAAAAAATTCAACAGGTCACTTCAATGTTAAATATTTAATAATTCAACAACCAAAGCTCTAGTTGTCTCAATGTCTACCTTAAAACCAACTTTCTCTCAAAATTAAGGGATCCCAAAACTGAGATCTGCAACAAACAAATAAATAATTAAAATTTAGCCCAAAGATCCAAAAGAACAAAAGATGTCAGCCTTCAGCTGATATGTTACTGATTCCCATTCTTACAATAGTCCATAATTTAAATACAAATTAGCTGTTAGTAATTAATTTTCAGTAATTGAACTTAAATATCAAAGTTAGTATTTGACGGCAGTCATGTTTTAATATATAGAAGAAGAATCAACAACGTATTCGCTCGAAGGTTGAGTCGAAACTGCTTGCGGTATCCAATGCTATATTCTTTCTCCTTTCCCCGCTTGCTTGTGTGTTTGCTGTAAGGTAAGATTCTATTTACTTAGCTTCATTTATTTGAGGATTTTAAAACTAAGAATTTAATTACTTCATTTACTGTGATCATTAGTTGGTTGAAAATAACAAAACAACGGAATATACACTATACACCATGAATTATATGATTGCTAAATTGTAAAATAGGTTAAAATGAAATTAATATAGAAAATGCGCACAAAGGGTGTTACAAAGGAATTTCTGGTAAATAAATTTTACTACTTATGTAACAGCCGTTACAGCGGCCACGCTTAATCAATCCACTATCTCCGGCTTAGACAACAAGCCCGTGGGGCAACGTTCCTGACTTTTGTTTCGGTGCGAGCCTCGGTCTACCTTCGTCGTGATCTTACTACCGTATTTTGGCTACTCTCAACATAGCAAAAGGTAAAATATACTTTCAGCTATAATCATTTTAGCTGAATTTTTCGTACCAAAATTTAAATAAATTTTGAAGTGTTCTCAATTTTTTTAACAAGTGTAACTATTTTCATATAAACTGTACTACTTTTTTGTTGTATTACACATAAAAACGTTTACCAAATATCTTTTTATTGTAATAATACATATAAAATATTTATTATTACTTTATTAAAGAAGCCAAAAGAAATTCCCCGTAAATTTATTTTATAAATACAACTTGAATTGTAGGCATAAATAAACAAGATTGCATTCTGTTGTCATCCATCTACTTCAGGATCTGGAATTTGATCCAGTATAATAAAGCTACTTGGCAAAGAGCTATGGAAGCTATGGTACCTTGTTGACATTGCTTCTGCCTTGCAGTGTGGTAATAGCAAAGCCCTTTTATTTATTCTCTTTTAAACCGAAATTATTAAATACCGTTGTTCTATTCTTTGGTAAAGTCATTGGTATTTCCTTAAAGATTTCTTGACTATGACCTTCTTTTACTAAAATGGTTTCACGGCTTACTTTTCGAAATTGAAACCCCTTAACGTTTATCCAATTAATAGAATAGCTTTTAATATATTTGGATATTTCTTAATGTATTAGTGAAGTTTGCAATGCTTTCAAATCTAATATTTCAGTAAAAGAAAGTTCTGTTACGCGAAATTGATATTTTGGCCTTGCAGTACATAAGATGCGAGGTTATTAATTTGCTGAATAAATACTTTTGTGCTTTTTATTCATCTCTATTGCACTATGCATTTAGTCTACCTTCATGTCAGTATGGCCAGTTTCTAAACAGTTCTGCTCAATTTGTTCTATCGGCAGTACTGTTATAGCAGTTAGTAGTAAATATGTAATGTAGTAATTTTGATTTTGTCCAACATGAGGCAAGCTTTTTAGGTACTCCAAAGTGTGTGGTCCTAGTTCATCTGCATACCTTTGTCTATCCGTTTTTGGCTAAAAAAGGCAAAAGCTATCCTTTGTGGCTTGATTAGATGAATACAAATTAAATGAGCATAATTTTAATGATTAGTAAAAATGAAAATCCTTTGAACAAGGGGCATATAGAACAGGTTACATTTCGATCGTTACTGGCTTCAAGCTTGAATTTATTTATGGCTTTTCCTAATTAGACTATTTCTTCTATACTCCTGGTCCATTATTTTTCAAATTCTCATTATAAGTTAATTGCATTTCTGATCTAGCAATTTCATCAATATGAGGTTCTTTTTTCATGATACTACGGACATGTTTTCTTGGATATTTTCCAAAAATGACATACAGAAAACGTTTTGATGCATTAAAAAAATAAATTTTTGAAGGATTTAGTGGATGGAATAAAATAGTATTGGAATTTCTCGTACAAAATTGTCTCATACAATCTTCTTTTAAAAAGCATTCATCCATGTCATAATATATTATACGCGGGTAGCACAGGTAATTTCTGCAAACTAATATTTCTAGTGAATCAAAGGAATCAAACATGCCATGAAACAAATGTTTGTTATTTTCTATTTTGACAGTTACAATTTGGTTTTGATAACTGCAACAGTCATTTTTCAAGCTAATTTCAAACCGAGTGGTCTGCAGCAAAAATGATTTTAAAGAGAGAACATTTTATAGCCATGATTTACTATGACCTTAAAAGCTCTTTAACTCCAAAACAAAGTGTTTCAAGACGTCATGCTGCATTTGGTGATGAAGCTCCTTCTCATAGGAGTGTTTATAACTTGTATAATGAATTTGAATTTCAAAAAGTTTTACTTAGTGACGATTTTCGAGAAGAAATGCCAATATCAGCTGTTACTGAAACAAATACAGACGCCGTATGAATAATGATTCAAGACGGCAATCGAGTCACGCATAGGATTATTAGGAGCACCTTGGGTATTGGCATGACTCCAATAAACAAGATTTTACATTATAATTTGGGTGTGAGGAAAGTCTGTTGTCGGGGGATACGGCATAACTTAACATAGGAGCAAAAACAATACCGAGTGGAATGGTGTAAGAAAACGCTTAAGAAATATGATGCAGGTAGATTGAAAGCCGTCTGCAACTTTATTACTGGTGATGAAAGCTGGATATATGCATATAAACCGGAATCAAAACGGCAGTCGGCTCAATGGGTGTTTCCAACAGAACCTAATCCAGGCAAAGTCAAGAAATCTCGAAGTGTTGGAAAGAAAATGGTAGCCAGTTTCTTCTCAAAATTAGGACCTATCACAACAGTCGTGTTTGAAAATTAACGTACCGTTACCACAGAATGGTACATGATAGTATATCTGCCAGATGTTATTTAAAAGGCTCGTTTACGACGCCTTAGATCGGAGATTGTCATTCATCACAACAATGCTTCAAGTCTCACTGCTCGTCAAACAAACTAATTTTTGAAAGCTTCCAGATTAATATTACTAGATCATCCGCCATATAGTCCGGACCTGGCACCTTCAGATTTCTTTCTAATTACCGGGCTAAAGGATAAAATGCGTGGTGTATGATTTGCAACCTCAGAAGGTGCAGTGGAGAGCTTTAAAGACCTTATATATGAAGTGACTCAAGAAGAGTGGAATTTATACTACGATAACTGATTTTGTCGAATGTCTAAATGAATTGAGTTTAAGGGTAAGTATCTTGAAAAACAATAATAAAAATAATTTTTGAAACAATCGGTGCTACCCTAGTATTCTAGTAAAAGGTTATTTGCATATAGAAAATCACATACAACCCTATGCCGTTCAAGGAGCTGTTCTAAATGTAAACTAGGAAATGGCAAATGGGCATTTGTGCAAAAGGCTATATACGACTCTTCGGTGATTTAATTAGCTAAAAACTGCACATTTGCTACCATAGAGATTGTTACCTTTATAAGAGAGAGTTAAATTACACTTTCGACTTTTGTGTAGATGTAAAATAGCTTCAAAGAAGTACATAGGTATGAAAAGCTTGTTTTTAACAAACATACTACGTACAACCCCCTGCTATTAAGGGGAGGATTTGTAGTTAGTCTAAGAGAAGATTAATATCACTTAATTAATTAACATTGTTGTAATATCTTGTCTTCACATGATTATCCTTTAATAAATTCATACAAGTTGATAATATATTAACTAAAAAATTTTAGTTTAATACGCCACAGCCCACCGACACCGGTCCCTCTGAAGAATAGTTCCCAATATATTATTTATTTCTGTTTTCAATATAGTGCCCCAAATGTAGTTAAAAGGAATCAAACTATTACTACTTAAAAATCATTTATTTGGACATAAAGCTGAATAATACTTTAAAATGACAATGCGTAGTTAAAGAACAAATGTTTGCGAATACATTCCTAACGTATTGGATATCAGCTATATTTTCAGTGCAGTTTATGTAATTATTCTCAAATAATATGAAATGCTTTACATACTATTCCGTAAATAATTGCTAATGATTTTCATCACTGCTTAATAAGTATTTCAGGTACCCTAGATTCCCTTTATATGGCAGAACGTTCTTCTCAACTGATCTTATAAGAAAATTAAAATTCTATATCTATTTACTATTTGTGTACAGCCGATGAGCTTTCATAATTTGTGTATTGACCAATAATATAATTAAATGAAGTGGTTACGTAAAATCTAGTCACTTGTAGTTTATCAGTTGTGTCGCAGTGTCAACTTCGTTGAATATTGTTCAAATATTTTAGATTCTGTCTTTTCAATTGTTCGAACATTAAGATTTACACAATTTTAATCAACCTGATAACAAGTTTATTCCACCTAAACCTGGAAGGTATGTGAAGAAAATGAAAACAGAAGCAACAATTTGTTGAGCGGTAAACAAGAGGGAGGTGCGAAAGCGAAGAAATTGCAATAATCTTAAATACATTCATGTGTTATACGAATTCATCTTCACTACGTTCAACAAAAACGAATACCTTTTAATACAAAATTACGTTCCATTTCATAAGCAAGTTGGTTCCAAGTTCAGATGTGTATATCTACTATCTTTAACAAAGTTATCCAAAATGAAAGTGTATCATAAATCTTGCATACATAATAGATGTAATATTATTTGTCATATTAAAATGCTGACTCATTTAACAACTCAATACAATAATTTGAAACTACAATTTAGAGAAGACTATTATTTAGAGGTTTAGTAGCTACAGCAATAATTCTAATATTGTGTAGATAAATCGTAATCAAATAATTTAAATTCATGCTTTTAATGACACATTGATGTCTAATAAAAGCTCATATTTAATTTGTATATACTAAATGAAAATGCATGATTAAGACGAGAAATCAGTAGCAGCCCTTATAAATGTTCTCGAACTAAGATAAAAGCTGTTTCATATAAATTTGAAACTTGAAGAATTTAATTTAGCATTTTTTAATAATGTTCAACTTACCTTATTTGTTCTTTCGAATATAACATTTTATATTTCTTTATAATGGACTCCCTGTTAGATAAACGAACAACTATGAAATATATATATATATATCCCTCAGAGGCTATAAGATGCAATATCTCAATCTTACAAGTTGCTATACCAATTACAAAAATTTTAACTAGTTTAATATTTAAGAATGAGTAAGTTTGCGTTGAAATCTAATTTTTGCGGTAAATTTTAGACACCCAAGCGTATACAGTAGAAGTGATGTAATACGTCTAAACGACGCTACATGCCTTGTAAGGGTGATAATGTCAATAAAGTGAAAACTACAGTTACACTACTGGCTAAGGGGAAGCCATGTGTCAAAGGTATACTAAAATCAGATTGTAAGAACGTTCTCATGCGCCAATGTAGAGTGAACACGTTAAAGTAATTAAAAAGCGAGAGGGAACCACTTCATCTGTCGATGATTAATAGTTAACTATGCGAAACTTTTGGAGGGGAAACTGAGTTGGAAATAACCTGAAATATTTTGTACTCATGGTCATAAAGCTCTTTCAGCGACGGCATTGACTGCAATTAATCGGTGAATTCTTTGATTGCAAAAATAGCAAATGGAGATGAATGGTAGCTAAAAACTAATATTTATAAATAGAACATATATAAAATAAATGTCGATATAATGAAATAATATCAAACACCTGATATACAGAAAACAGCATTAAAAATATGATTAACATAAAAGCAGAACGAATTCGCTCGTGGATCCAATAAATTAGAAATAACTCCTAATTTAGTTAAAAGAATTTAAATCTAAAGTTGCATAGATTAATTGCAACCAATAAAAAATGTATAAAATATTAGGTATCCTTACAAACTCCTTTATGTGAAAATTCCTACGATAACTACACATCTGACTAATGCATAAAATTATTCATAAGGTACTAAAAAGATTCTGTAAAACAGCGTTAGTAAAAAAATTACGATGTTAATTGGACTTGATCACTAGCTGAATTTTCACTAAACCTCCATTAAATCAAAATAAAAATTCTAATGGTTCGATAAAAATTCGAGATAAACTAGTTAATATATACGATTGACAGGGGTCAGATTAGCTATTTTCTTGAATGAAAACGGTTCTATTACGCTGGATTACTTACGGTACGAACACGATGTACGAACATTGTGGAATTGAGGCTAACTTTCTATCGGTACACTGCGGACTTGTTAAACTAAACACCTTGATTTAGAATACAAAAAATGGCAAAAGAGGACCTGTTTAATTTATACTTTACTAATCCATCACGGGACATATGTTGGTAACTATAATTAACTTTTTGGCTAGATTTAGCACATCCTGTTACAATCGAAGCTAAAACATGACTCTGCTCTTACCCGAATTTTTATTTCAATTTGCGGTGGAAAACGAATCACAGCACTAAGCGATATTGTTAAACTGCTTGCAAAAGGCAAGTAAGCGAGTTTTGAAAAGAATTAACCGCGTGACAAACAAATGGCTCAGAGCGTGTTTAATGTGTAGGAACACAACCTACTCGTTCATTGCGTAATATGGTTGACTTTTGGCTGAAACGTATAAAACGGCACATTCCATTTGAACTAATTACATACATTTTATTTCAAATGTAGGGACTTTTTCTTATCAACGAAAATAGTTAGAAATTCTTAATTTACTAAAAGATAATGACCCAAAAGTTTTGAACCTTCATTAAATTTAAATAATAAAATATTGTGCGTGAGGGATGTCAGATGCAGGGTGTTTCAAAATAACAATTTATAGGCGTCTTTACATCAAATTACATTAAGGATGTTTTTTTACCTAATTGTTTTTCTAAATATACTTTGAAGAAAATTTCTCATCAAATGCCGTAACGATATAAATAATAAATTGAAAATGTTACAGCGTATGTCATTAATCCAGGAGACATATCCTACGGGAAGTGGTTATTAAGCAATACTACCCGGCGCCTTATAATTGGTATTATTATAGCAGCAGAGAATGTATGAAAGGTGAATGACATTAAACCTTATGAAGCAATTGAGGCAAGCCGAGTTTGACTACCTCTACTATTGTCTTTGTGCGCAGCGATTGAAGAGATAGATGTGCAATCGCGATGTCAAATTTTTGTCTAATATTTAAATCAAGCAGTGCTTTAATCTCAACTTTCTATGAAATCAAAGAAATGAGATTAAAAATAAGAAGAGCTTCGAGCTACATTTTCATGACGATAACGCATCTTCCAACAATGCTCCGTCAGTAAAGCGAATTAAGGCGAATTTTGGCGGACCAGAGGATTCCAGAGGTAACATATTCACCTTACTTACCGTATTTAGTTCCGTGCGACATTGAAGGGATTCCATTTTTAGACTGTAGGTAAAATTAAGGAGAAAATAACGGTACTGCTAACGGGGTTGGTATATAATAGCACTGTATTTAACAATGCAAAATCCATATAAAACCGTTTATGGGTGGGTGTACAGAATATTCTAAAGTAAATTACGTGTATTCTGTTGTAAAATTCTTATAATAAACCATATCCATCAACTATTAACAACATCAACAATAGATAGTAATAAACACGTAGATAAATAACACTAATCAATGAAAGGGGCGCACTAGTACAATGTATAGGAATCTCACAGCAATGGAAAGTTCTCCTAATGTACAGCAATCTCACAGCAATGGAAAGTTCTCCGACAGTCAATAATGTGAGTTCGCACGAAAGTTGCAATGGCAAAGATTTTAAAAATACATTTATAAAACTGAACAGTAATATTCATAATAAGCATAGCTTAATTATTGAACAATTTAAATCGAATATGATTGAAATTAGAAACATATTTTACAAAGCTTCGCGTTATACGCATATAATACTTAAAAATGGTTGTAGGTTTTAATGCAGGTTTTAATAAAATAAAATTTAGTCACTATAAATCACCTGAGAATCCTGGCAGAGGAGCATACCCATATGGGTTCATATTTCAGATGTAATTCCATTCATTACATGCTTCAAAACGTTTCATCAGTACAGCAAAAATTGTGACTAATACCCATCGCATTGCTTCTACTGCACGTTTGTCCATTCTTGAAGTTGAAACTTCTAGTTTAAAAGCGATATCTTCAATCAGAGTTCGGAATAATGCTACAGTGTAATTAAAACTTTTAGCTTGTACCCTTTGGGTGACTTTAACTAGAAGTATCCAATATCTAGCCCTACTTTCTTCGGAGTTAATGAATTAGAGACCGTTTCAAGTGTCTGTTTTGATAGTAATCAGTCCAATTCGTTCTTTTATATACTTGTTGTTAAGACAACGCATATTTCAGCACAGAACCGCAAAAGTTGCAATTCAGATAACTATAATGTCAAATGTAGCGTACTGACTAATTTTAGCCACAGATATTGCAATTGTACAAATTATCATGGTAGTATCAGATTCGCTCCTTTCGGGACATTGTTTCTTTGGTTATCATTCTTATGAAAGGTTAGCTCAACGTTTTTCAATATGATGTTAATGTTTCGGCACCTTTTCAAGCCGTTTAGATGCTCTTAATCGTGGTTTCTTATAGAATTTCCTCCTTTTGCCTGGTTATTATTTTAGGTATGCGTTCGATTTCAAATGACCGCATAAGCAAAAATTGAGGAGTTGAAATCAATACAACGTCGTATCCAAACTATAAGATCATCCACCTCTTCTAAAAATTTCGATTAAGTGCTCTAATGAAAAATAAGGTGGAGCTCCATCGTAGATAAACCACATTGCAGTCCTTTATGTAATTGAACAGGATAATCTGTTAGTTTTAAAGCCTGGCGTATCTTAACATAGTAAGGTTAAGGTAGTTGGTCGCGTAAAGTTAATCGTATCAACTGGTGATTTACGCCTTCAGAAGTATTCTCCTTACTGATGTGGTTGGATTCTATTTGACACATCCTAATATGCTCATTACTAATTCAGTGTTCTAAGTAATCTATACTTTCCACAGTCATATATTCTAGGTGAAAATGATTCGATGCCTTTTAAACATTGGCGAATTCTTGAAAATGTTCTATTCGATGGAGCCTATCAATTAGGGAATATTTCTTTGTAAATACGCCGAAGCTCCTGAGAGGTTCAGTTTGCGTACTCGTAAACTAAATGTATACGTGCTATACTGGTAGTCGTATAATATCCATATATATGTGCAGAAATTAAATGTATTGTCGATGAGTAGAATCTTTTTAAAATATAGATAAGCTATAATTTATAGAAATGCAATAAATCTCATAAATAGTTTAAAACTGTTACTACGTTTATTTTCTGTTATTCTAATTATTTGGTCCCAGAAGTCACCTTCTAAGCATTTTCTCAATTTGTTCATTGTAATACGCTGATGATGGGATAGGCTTTGGTTCTGTATCGAAAGCTTAGGAAATGAAAAATGGTTTAGCAAGATTTATTTAAAACTCGAAAATCTGTGTATATAAAATAACAGTATTTGAAGTGTGGATAGGCTAATAACCAATACAGCGATAAAAGCAAGTCCTTTTTCCATGAGTTTTATCTTAAATTTTAGGTGTAATTAATGGTTTATAAATCCTAAAGCATAACACATAACCAGGTGTGTTATCTAGTTTACTAGGTGTGAAATGGACGCTATTCTGCTTTATTTTAAGATAAATGCTATCTCTACAAATATTTCAAAAAACTAATATCCTCATATTCTTCTTACCTTTGATATGTAAGGATTAGATTACATTTGTTGAAATTCTTTTATGTTTCTGAGCATTTTCGATAATTTGGATTCTTTAATTCGTTAATTCGTTGTAATTGTATGCCACAAATATCAAATGCGTTTCATGCCTTCATACTCCACTATAATTCGTTCACCCCTTAAATTCAGTGTTATTCTCATCGGAAATAATATTGTTAAGTTAACTTAAAGATGCTCGTTGTTTTAAAAAGTGATACTGTTAACCGAACAATGAGTGCGGTCATTAGGTAGACAGGTACACGTTAGTTTTGTCTGCGGTAGCAAAATAATTTTTTTCTTATAATGAATAATAAATTTTATATAAATCTGGTCAATGTTGTATAGCGGCATTTTAGCGATGTCGTTGACTACTTGAGGTGTCGTTAGGAATTTACTTTTACTGATTTATATCTTATGTCTGTCTTGCTCTATGCCTATTTTAAAATGTACTCGATTATCATAACTACTATTGATTCTCCACTTAGTTATACCCTAGAAATGTGCTCTGTGTTTCTTAGTGTGATGTAGGCATTGTTTTAATAATTGTTTAACTCTCTAATTCCTTTTAGTGGAATGTACCCCTGTATTTCCATTTCTTTTTCGTTGCTTATTACTGACGTTCTTAGTATAGCTGTAGTTAATATCTAGATGTTGCTTAGCCGTATCTGCTGTGCTTTAATTAAAATATTATGCATTTTAGCTGGAGATGTGTGGCCGTAGAAGCTGTCGTATCCTGAATTTATATTTAATATGTATCTGTAAAAGTTGTTTAACTTTTCAATATAATTTTCTACCATTTATTAAGTTGTTAATATTTTGATATTAATGGTGATTTCTTGAATTGTGTTGTACCTTGCCTGCATTTTTGCACTAGAATATATGCACTGGTCTATTTCCTTGTTGAAGTTTTTTAACTTTATTTCTAATTGTTTCTTCGATTCTTTCATAGTATGCAATTTCCTTACTAAAAATTTTGTTTAATGGTTGAATTTGCGTACTTGCTCTTGCTGCTTTTGTTCTAATGTTTCTATATCCTGATATATACCTCGTTGCACAGGTGAGAATTCCCACGGAATCGTGGAAAAAAGTAAAAATATGCTTTTTCATATTTTGAGCTTCTATGTAGAGTATTTAATTTATAAATCATCAGAGCTTGATGTTCCCCTGACACTAATTTTTAATATTCCCTCTTCTAACAATATATTATTTGAAAGTTAGTTATTCTAAAATACATATCTTTTTAATGCTTTGTGCCATAATTTGCTGATTAATTATATTAGTATATCATGCTAATTAATAGGCTTTTAAGTAAAAATAAATCCCGTATTTATTGATTTGCGCAACTCTTTAGAGTCATGGTAGGCGTAAATATAAGGTCTACATATCTTTTAACGTTGATTAATCAAATAGTTGTTTTTCGATTGAGATCAAGTGGTCTTTCTTTTTAAATAAACGTTGCTGACTATGAAACGTGCCTACGTTAAAAAAACCGGCGGTATTTGCGGTCTTCTGAGATATCATAATTCCTGTGTCGTCTATACTCTGTTCTTCAAGTCTTTGACGAACCAAATGTCAACTAAAACGAATAAAAAATATTATATGTAATGTAAATATAAGGTAGAATATAGTATAATATTAATATACTATAGATTTTTACACCTATCTAATTGAAGATAACAAAAATAATAATTTTACGAGTTCACTGTGGTTCGCTATTTCAGATCAGCCTTTTTTTTTTATTACTTTTGATTAGAAATTCGTAACCTGCAACTTCAAAAACCGCTGTATATAGTTTAGACTGAATATCAATATCTCTTTTTTTGAATATACATCCGCCATTTTACATCTATCATTTAATGTTTTCCATTTTGGTTCCTTTTAGATTGGTTATCTGTGACCACAAAAACTGCGATACGCCGAATTACCAAAGAATTGAACGAGTACTTCAAATTTCGTCCACGATTTTTGTCAAACCCGCCACTGTGCACCGTATATTCCAAAGCGTGTAGTCAGTATTTTTTTTAGTAGATTTCCTTTTTTTGGTTCTTCTATATAACGCTTGAAATGTTCATTTTAGTGTAGTACCATGTTCTTATATGTGATACTTAAGGCCTTCGTATTGTGCATTGTTCGTTAATTTTTTGCCCTTGTGCATAGTTGTTCCATCTTTCTTTTTACCATTTCACTGCTCTTTGGGTCGCTGATTATTCGATTATTGT
The DNA here is from genome assembly GCA_024586415.1 of Phrixothrix hirtus. Classification (NCBI taxonomy): domain Eukaryota; kingdom Metazoa; phylum Arthropoda; class Insecta; order Coleoptera; family Phengodidae; genus Phrixothrix; species Phrixothrix hirtus. Next base: position 1,209 of record JAHWXV010000445.1, on the reverse strand, counting down.
GTTTCATGATTATTTTGGATGTTGATCGTTGAGTGGTTGTCGTTCCAAGTTTTTGAATGTACAATCCTTGTTTTGGGTATTTTACTATATCTGTTTCTGGGGCTACAGCTAGTATTGTGAATAGCAGCAGTATTCAACCAACTAATCCTACCTAAGGTTTTTTGTTTATGTGTCCTATCTTCTCATCCATAAGCAGCGGTATTACTTTTTAATTGGTCTTTTGTAATTATTTCACTTTTATTGTATTTACTTGTATTACTCGGTTAGTTCCAGACACACCGGGTAGGATGTTACCTCTCAATTTAGTGGCCAAGTTGCCGACGATCTGTTTCCGTCTTTCAGCATTAGTTTCCTACTTCTATATTTTCCATTTATCTTCTCTATTTATTCCATTGCTGTAATTGAAGTGGACAGCCCTTGGACCATGCTTTTTAAAAATCGCGTTGGAGTTTTGTATTAATTTTCATCTTGTAATTATGATGCCAGTACATTCTATTTTTGTAGATTCCATTGTTGTTCTCGGTGGAACAAGAGCTATCTCTATTAAGAAATTTCCAGGGGTCACCGCTGCATTATGTGCTATCTCGACTATTACTTCGTATAATGGTTTAGAGTTTATGCACGCCTCGACTTGTGCTGTAAGTGTTGTTAAATCTGGTATGTTGGACCGGAGTCCACTAACCTTCCTCCTACTCTCATTAATCTCATGCTGTTTAAAAATGGATTAAGACCATACTATTTTATTACTTGTTGGTAACCCCTTACTATTTTCCAGTAGCTTTAGTTCTTATAGATATTTAGGCTTTTGTACTCCTTGTATGATTCTTATTAGTGCACTATTTATTTCTTCTGTTCTTAATACCATTAGATTGGTTTTTGACAACAATTTTGTTTGAATCTGAAACAATACGCTATTGTTCCCTTTAATTTCTTGAAAGATAAAAATTTGTCATGTGGGTATGTGTGTGTATGTGTGTGTATGTGTATGTGTATATGTATATGTATATGTACATGTGTACGTCTATATATATATATATATATATATATATATAAATAATTAAAATTTTTTTAAATCGGAAAAGGCACAAATATCGGAAAACTTTCCTTGTCCGGGATTTGAACCCAGGATTTTTGGATTGGTACTCCAACGTGCTAACCATTACACCACCAAGGACCATATACCAGCCTGTTGAAAATCTTTCTATAAAT
>JAHWXV010000439.1:0-11671 GCA_024586415.1 Phrixothrix hirtus | reverse complement strand
CGTTTTTGTTGAACTTATTTCTTGGATTTTTAATTCTGTTTTTTTCAAATTTAATAATAATTTTTACAAACAAATATCTGGAGTCCCTATGGGATGTCCCATATCTCCTTTACTTGCAGATATAATTATGAATGACATTATAAAACACGTAATTTCTAAATCGAAAGTTAAATTTGAATTCATTTATCAATATGTTGATTACATAATTGCGTTGTTACCTCCTGTTTCCATTTTAATTCAAATTTTGATTCAATCATCGAACTACATTCCTACAACACGTGTTGGTGCATCATCGTGCTTCTACCACATCCTAAACCGCAAGTCTACAGGAACATGGTCTAGAAAATCTTCTACTGGTTTTTCTAAGAATTCTAAATACGAATTAGCATTCAAATGTTGGCGCAAAACTAGAATGGGCAGTAGTTATCCGTTAAAAATCCCACACCAGATATTGACAGAAAACTGCATTGAAATGATAAAATTTTCACTGCATTTTCTAATGAACACATGTGATCATTGTGACGGTTGTTGGCGCCATCTCTGGTAAAAGTGGATTCATTCATCAGACGACAATACGAAATGAATAAAATCTGCATTTTGATTACACTGTTCCTGAAATCTTCGACAAAAAACTCGGCGGTGCACTTCATCGCCTTGCTGCAAGTGATGAACGCTTTGCTTGTAACACGGATCTAAAATTTCCCGATGTAAAATTTTCAAAATGAAATTATGTTGAAATCCGTCTGGTACTGGTGCATAGTTCATAAAGCACGGCATCAATTATGTGTTCCACCTGTTTAACTATTTGCTTGTTGGTGGGGGTCTCCTCCACGACGTTTAGTAATTCCGAAAAAACGCGTCGAGATGTTTGACGTCTGTTGGGATACTTCAATTCGTATTTGCGGCATGCCATGAGAGCATTTCCATTACAAAATCTGTAAATAAAGATAATATAGGCGTATTCTTCATTTTTAAATTCCATTTAGAAATCAGTCCGCACGCAATAGAACGACAAAGCGATAATGAACTGATAAGGCTGTATTAATCTTTTCCATGGTATCCTGGTATTTTGATAATTCTTCTTTGTTTGGAATTTTTCTTTATTATGCGTTTTAAATTTAAACGCAATAAATTTATCGCGACATTTAAACTCAGATATCTTGAAACCGAATCAGAAAATGAGAAAAATTTATTTTTGCACTTCGATTTAGTTTTATAAATTTACATGAGATTTCATTTTTCGGCTCGAGTTAATAAACACCCTGTATATAAAAACAGCGTGTACCAAAACTCCAGGGACTAAGGTACCACATATTCTAGAGATTTAAATAAGTTGATTGTACCCAACTTATCGATATACAAAAAAGCACCGTGTATCTATGAGAGAAGTTCAGAGTTTATTTAAAGCACCACATGTTTGTACGCTATTTAGTAACACGGTAATGAAATTTAATACAAATTGACAACTGCGCACCTCAAAGGATGCCAATACTTCATGCAACCTAACAATCTTAAAGAAAATTGGAGAAGTGTTAAAATCACCCCCATCCCTTGTTGAATCAGTTTGAAATTTTCTTAAGCATAAATATACGATCCCTAGATCGTCTGAATGCCGCTGGATACCTTCATTTTCTCCAGGAAATTTGCGAGAGTTAAAACATGCTTAAGGGAGTATTAAATGAACAGTTACCTGGTACATGGATCGGTAGGGAACACGCTCTACCACGGTCTCTAGATTTAAATAAAGCTACGAGAAAATGACGTGTGCGTGCGTGCTAGCATGCGTGCGGGCGTGCGTGCGCGCGCGTGCTTGCGTGTGCGTGAACAGTATATCTCGAAACCAAAAAGCTGTAGAGAAAAACTTATTTATATTTGTGTTTGTATCTATCCTAGTAGGAGACAAAACAATTTCACAACGATGCGATTATTGAAAGTGCCAATTTACTCTTGTCGTTTTTTGGGTTTTCACGATTTTCTCGAAATAGGCTGTAACGATTTTTTTTAAATTTATTGCCTTTCTTAGAAATTTAACGCCCTTTGATATATGGATAAGTGAAAATTTATATTTTAGGGTCTAGCTACCTTTGTATGCTAAACTAAGAATTTGGTTAAAATGGAATAATACGAACTACCTACAATTTTATTTCTACTATTTTTAAATATTTTCCGGTTTTTTTGCTTTTCTCGAGCTTCTCGAAATCTAAAATGACGATCCTTTTAGAACTCATTGCATTTCTTATGCTTTTAGTGAGCTTTCATATAATTTAGGGTGCTTCTCAGTAACTTTTCCGTAAATTGGGTAACCAATAGTACATTCACCGTTAACTCTAAATAAAAGCACCATAACACTAAAAGTCCTAGATAAACAACAATTTATATCTGTGGTCATAATTAGCTTCGTATGCTAGACCAAGAATTTGGTTAAAATCGAATAACCGGTAGTTCAACGCCGTGCTAAATATTTTCCGAAATTTGGTTTTTCGCGATTTTCTTGAAACTGGCTATAATGGTTTTTTCTAAAACTGGCTATTAGATAGATGCTTTATTTCTTTTTATATTAGTTAAGAAGCTTCTCTAGTAAATTTTGAAAATAGAGAAACCGGAAGTATTAAAGTATTATTGTGAATAATATATCCTAAAAACTAAACATCATAATGAAACTTTATATTTACTTCTATTATCTTCTGCACATGAGACGTCAGGAATTTAGTTTAACTCGAATAGCCGGAATTGCAAATTTATTCTTGCGATTTATAGATTTTTTCGCGATTTTCTAGATAACTGCTATACATTTTTTTTAGTTTTGCTACGGCTATTACATATTTAGTGACCTTTTACGTGAACTTAACGGTTTTTCTCATAAAATGCGTCGAAGGAAGTTATCAGAGGAAACATGCGGTGTTAAGCAGCCTTTTGCGTGCTCAGTAACTTAGATGGGTGACCGTTACAACGATCGCTTCCAAAATAAACGTAAATAAAAATTCATCATTTATGGACACTATTTACATATTTATATGCGTAAAAGAACTGCGTGTTGTCTTACACTAGATTCTTTGTTAGAATTCATTCGCAATGAACATATTACAGCAGCGTTTTAAAATGGAAGATTTCAAATATTTTGGCGTACTTGTCCATTATAAATTTAATTTGCGGAAAATAACACTAGTTAATGAATTTCATAAATCCAATAATAAAAATAAATGAAATAATACTTTGTTATTTCAAAATATGTTTCCTATAATCGCTAAAATAACGACCTCGGAATATACTGCTAAACTTTTGGAGAACATAGGTGAAACATTCGTGAAAAAATAGCCATTTTATAAAGAATAACTATTTTGCATAGTAACAATGCACCTAATTACATAAAAGTTATAGCTACGGAAAAACTTGACGTATTAAAGTATAAATTGTTGGAACAGTCACCCTATTCAGCAGATTTTGTTCCCCTAACTTCCACCTCTTTCCAAATCAGAAAAAGCTAATGACTGCTAAGCGCCTCTAGTCCTACGAAAAAGTGGTTGCAGCCGTAAAAGTGCATTTCGCGGAACGGAAAGTCACTTCAGGGATGGAACATATTTATTAGAACAGCACTGTATTAAACACATTGAGAGGCTATGTTGAAAAGTTAGCTATTTTGAAATTATAATTTTATTTTGACACCTCAGTTGCGCGAGTTTTTCAAACCACCGTTGCATTAAAGCAGAAGCATGATGCTATAAACTGAAAATACTGGGAACAAGTAGGATATTATACCTCACAGCTACATCTTCATAAGGCACAACTTAATATCTAAGCCATAAATGTTAAATTTTTGGAAAATCTAATAATAGATGATTTGTATCCTTCGCTTAAGCATTTCAACAAAAGTCCGTTCATATACGTATACTGTGTGACATTGAAAAGGCGATACCCATTAAACGTTAATATATTTTAGCAACCTTTTGGCGTTAAACTGAACTCACCGATTGCTTTAAATGACTACAGTTTCTAATGGTTTGAAAAGGAATCTAATAGTTGCAACTAGTAATTGAAAAAAGCAGAAATGCCTGTTATTATGCTGTGGTCAAATTTGACGTTTAGTTCGAGTTCTATACTTGCTTCTGTCCTTAGTACTCTATTTTTCATTTCCATGTGTACGTCGACGCAAAAATCTTCACCAAGTAAGTGATTTTGTAAGGATGTGATTAGTAGAAACGCGAAAACTGAAATAGCTCTTTGAGAAGTTGCTAATAGTGTATATAGGAACGTATCTACTGTAATACGATGATAGACTTCTTTAACAACAGAACACAGGCACAAATGCGGCATAAGTACTGAGGTATTGGAAAAATGTACATAACTAGTGACCGTGAACAGCGCTTACCAAGACCATGTGTTCATGGGGATCATGTTAGCACCGCCAGAGCAACTTGAGGTGAATGGATGGCTGCTGCAGAATAACAACTCGATACCAAAGAATAAGATCTTGTGGTCATAATTCCTACCGACCACGTCTCATCTTGTTATTAATTGAAGCACATAATCAAACAATACCGCAGTGATGCCATGAACGGGATTAGCGGGATCAGGACTAAAATCGAAGTTGTACTTAGTGATGAATCTTAATTTTGTTTTTGGGTCAAATATGAACGTAGAAGGATTCACCAAAGTAATGAAGAAAGGCGAGAACAGACAGAATTTACCAGAAGGCTTATGGTTTGTGGTGCCATAACATACAGAAGTAAGTCCCCTTGATTATTCCTGGAAAGAAACATGAATGCCCAGGAATATATTCATGTCTTGGATTCCGTTACACTGCATTATCTGTGAGAACTAGAGAACCTTATTTTTCAGTAAGATAATGCCCATCCCCACACTGAAGTTATCACTAAATGATTTCTTTGTCCATCTGGCCATTCTGCTGCTCTTCCATAGTCAACAAGGCCACTTAGTCACCCATTGAATATGTATGGGATATGATATGACAGGGAGAAGGTTGAGTTGATTGCCTGCTCCGTAGATTGATTTATAGTACCTTCGGTATGAAATAAGAATACTTGAAACTCCATACCTCAGGAAGATATCAATGGGCTCAGTCGAAGTTTGAATTGCAGAGTAGAGAAGTACATTAACATAAGAGGAGCTCCAGTTCATTACTGAACTTGAAGGTTATCGACTACTCCAATTTTCATAAAAATGTAATCATTTAATACACTATATGTTCCCATTTTATCATGAAAGGATTACTAAAATATATTTACTTTAACTAAGTGTAGCATCTTCAAAATCAAATAGTATACAAGTTTAATGTCTAATTTGACAGCTTTAAAATGAGCTGCCGCATCAAGGCAGATCTAAGTTAATAAGACCTTAAAGTTAGCATAACTCTTTTATATTATACGTTGTCTTAGGGAGCATCTTAAAGGCATCGTTTAAAATTTGTACAAAAATATAGTGTATTCGTATTTCTCATGTATTTAATTCGTACTTATTCGTACTTGCGTGATATGTGACAAATTGGACGTGACGTACAACTTAAATGAGGCTGACTGTTATGTATGCACATTTTGACCTGGTTTAGTTGTTGCTAAAACCAAGATTTGTTGTTTTTTTCAAACAAATACAAAATGTAAGTTTAAAACTTATTTATCAAATAAGAGTTAGAATTCATGTCATTTGCATGCAATACATAACAAATTAAAACAATGAAATAATAAAAAGCAATAGAAGAGGCAATTAAATTAATTAAAATAAATAATAAAAGTATTTATTTACAGTTACGACGGTATCACCTTACACGAACTAAACGTTATATTACAGTAAAAAAGATATTTGTTGCAAAAGGTTATCCTAATACTGAAGAGATTACATATATTGCCTAACTAAAGACGTGAAGCTGCAGTTTTCCTGAATATTTAAATAAAAGGATTTATGAGGGAATACTCGAAATATACACCGTTCTAGATTTGAATAAATCAAATTTCTTAAATAAGTAATTGGGTCTTTTGAAATTTTACGTTTCGCGTCACTTCCGAATTTGAGTTGATTTATTGATTTTAAACTAACCTTTATATTGTAGTAGTAGGTTTCTGGTACCTCATTCCAACATTCTGCTTATTCACAAGCTGATTCTTATAGAAATTATTTTCTTGAATTTAGAGCGGACTTTTGCCTCCTATGGTCGCAGATGAATATAATTTGTTCCTTCTCTAAATCAGTTTGACGGTGATTTAGTCACCCGATTTTTGGCTGAATTAACTTTATTACTGAATGATTACACTGTAACTTTGCGATGCTTCATCGATTTTAGTTAATAGGGAAAGGCAAGTATTTTTGATTGTTACATAGTTGACTCATGCAATACGGTGGCTTGCATTTTGAATTTCAACCAATTAATTTAAATTATGTTGCTGGTTAGTTAATTTATATAAATTGTGCCGTTTCACGAGAACTTAATATTAAAGCTTGACTTAGGGACGTCATCGGTAGAATTGCTAAAACCTTTCTTGCAAATTTTAAATACCTGGATCTTCGCATTTGTTTAGCAAACCTACCGATTTCTACCCTTTTTAACAATCTCGTCGAAGGTGCTAATACATAAGTTAATTTACACTAATGATTATTTTACTTTGTTTGTGTCTAAGACTATGTCAATTTTATATATTCCTAGACATGTTGATATGAATTAATATTTTTGATTTAATGTGGCATCAACAGCATATGTATATAATAAATAATGCGTTATTTAATCGAAATAGTTTTATGTCTTTAAGCTTCGTTTATATCTGTTTTAGATATTTCAAACCACGACATTAGAATTATATATTTCTTAGCTAAAACACATAAAATTTTCACTAATTCTTGTTTTTAAATAAAAATATGGATTATAATTTGATAAACTTTTTATAATTCCAATCCCAAAGGGTTACAAATTCCGTAAAACATTGAAATAATACATTTAAAATGGTATTTAGCAAATATCTGTTTACAGCAGCATTAGAGAACACATTATGAACAATTATTGAATATAGTTAATTTTTGTAATCTAATAAATTAAAAGGTCTTCGCCCAAATTTATATTTTATTTTATTAAATTAACAATTGTTTCGGTAATTAAACTTTTTTTAAGAAAGTGATACCATCATCAGAATGAACATAAAAATTAAAATTATTTCATATTACAAATATAATACTATGATAAATGTAAAATGAACAATAATTAAGTAAAGATTAATGAGAAAATTTTGTAGTTAAAATAATAAATTTTGTTTCTAACTTCAAAATTTTCTCACTAATTTTTACATCATTATTGTTCATTTTATATTTATCATAGTATTATATTTCTAACATGAAATAATTTAAATTTTTATGTTCATGCTGATGATGGTATTACTTTTATTAAAAAAAGTTAAATTACCGAAACAATTGTTAATTTAATAAAATAAAATATAAATTTGGGTGAAGGCCTTTTAATTTATTAGATTAGATATGAATACGCCCAATTTCTCATTATATTAGTTAATTTTTGGTTTTTATTATATATGAAATCCTAGTTGGCTACCTATGATTCGAAATCAATATATACAAATTTTATTGAAGTATTTGATACCTAAAATATATATGTTTAGTTGATATACACCACAAAAATACTGCAAAATTTTAAAAACACTTTGGAGACGTATTGGAGTATATTGGAGGTATACTATGACAGTAGATTCAGTATAAATGAAATAATAATCCTAACGTCAGCGTTTGCTCTGGCTCAGTAGTTACCGGGAGTTTGGGTGCGGGTGGAGAAGTCTGATGAGGGTTTTTATACTGAAAGAGAATCGCGTACCAACTTACCGTTGATGCGTAGTACAATAAGAAAATGAACGCGGGGATTTTGCAGAGAAAATAAAATCTTACTTACTGACGAGTACCTTGGGTGGAAAGACACAACCTTCTGGATCTCGCAGCAACCTAAATGTTAAAATATAAAATACTAATCCAAAGGTATGGTTATATGCTGTTAAATAACAAATGCAAAATGTTGTTACCCTGTTTATTTTGAAGTATTATTATCATGTACGTGATAGAAACGTTTTAATACAAATAAGGACAGGAATCTTAATTTCAGAAGCAGAAGCGAACATAAACGTAAATATCTTAAAGTATTGTCATTGATTTATAAAGGTATAGAGTTATAAAATTAACAAAATAAAGGTAGCGAAACATTGTGGCACTTAGAAATGAAATGATTGTACCTCGTATCAGAATGCCGATAAATAATTATCTAATTTTCGCTTATTCAATTAAACTGTGTGTGTCTGGGTTCTCTAGAGAAACTAAACCACAGCTACCTAAATCAAAATTGGTAAAATAGCCGTAGCAAATAAAAGTTTAAATAAAACAGTAAATTTCAAATTAAAGTTTTCAAAGATTAACTTTTCTGTAATAATATTATATCTTAAATAATGTTTGGTTTTATAAAAATAGATTACAGAAAACAAGCTTCGTAGCTATTAACATAAATATACATCAATACTTCGTTATCTTGTTCGTATTAAGTGACGATCTAAATTATTACTTAATTATCTTTACTTTAATTGTGATTTAAGAAACTATGCAATGAATTTAGAAGTTGATTATTGTTTAAGTAAATTCTATAATTCAACAAAATAGAACGATAAATCTGGTAGTTTATAATTGTAATTAAAATAATCAATTAAGCGAGATGTTTATCCGAAACTATAAGAAGCCGATAATACAACACGGTGGTATACGAAATGAATTGTTCAAAGTTTAACAATATTTTACACATGTAGCACGTGTACAAACGTTTATCTTTTAAAGCGATAAATAAAACATATCTTAATTGGTAAATTTCTTAAATAAAGCAAACCTTGTAGAAGTTTTCAGAGCAGCAACAAAAAAAGATATTTTAATATATCGTAGAAAAACGTAGCGATGATCGACAGCATCACAGATAACATTGATGATCAGGAACAATAATTACAGACATAATTTGGAACAATAATCCAACAGAAATCGGTAGGTTGCGAAGAAGCCACAAACCCATAAAAGAAATATAGAACTATGTATTATATTTACTAGCATCCAAAAGAAAGTTGTTTTATTTATAAGTATCCAAAAGAAACTCTACAAGCATCCAAAAGAAACATGTTTTATTTATAAGTATCCAAAAGAAACCTGTTTTATTTACAAGTATCCAAAAGAAACTGAAAATAAAAAAAAAAGGTTTACACTACGGAAGTTAATTAATTATTATAACTTACCCGCACAAACCGCGGTTTCCACAGAAACATAATTGTTCTTTAATAAATAAGGAACCATTGTTCAAAACATTGTTAAAATTTTAAAAGCGTATTATGACGAACGATTACATTAAGGATACCACCTTGCATTATTGCGTTAGCAAGCTCAAGGATAAAACCAACATGCGTATTTTAAAACGCTATGTTAACAAAAGGAATAAAAGGCGGCGACACTTGTCGGGACCCTTTATAATTAATAATTAATTATAAACAAATCCGTAGAATAATGAAAATATTGACCCACAAGTTAAATTTAAAATTATGTATTAAGCAAAACACAAATCTAATTTAAGAACTGAATATAGCGAATGAAATTAGAAATTCTTCGTACCTTTTAGCTTTAGTAAGCTTATGTACAGGAATTTGCTAGTGTAAACGTTACAACTAAAATTTCAAATTAAATTTGGAAACAGCAAAAATGGAAGGTTTATAAAAATAAACGTTACAATACAAATTATTGAGAACTTCCTAATATTGCCATACTTACCATTTAGCTAATACTAATAAAAGCTTCATGAATTTGTAGCTCACAACTTAACTCTTACAACAGGTAATTAGTTACGTCAATTAGTTCTGGCACTGACTCAGGAGGGTCAGTAAACCTGCGCGTTTAAAGATTTGAACTGTTTATCGTTAAAGCGGTGTTCTACAAAATTGCAAAAAACCTAAAAGCACAAGAATAAAGAGGCACTTTCGGTCATTCGATTTTAACAAGATTGTTACACGAAAGTGCTAAGGTAGTAATAAACCTATACATAAAATTTGACTTTTCTACGACGAATGGTTTTCGCGATATATTGACCACATATGTACACTCACACACGTAAACACATACACACACGAACACACATACACACACACACCCAAAAACACACACACACACACACACACGTACACACTTACACGTACGTATACACACGCACGCATGCATGCACGAACGCCTGCCCGCCCGTCAGGCCGCCATCCCGCGCCCACTCACACACGCATGCTCGCCCAACCGCCCACAGTTACGCACGGACGCACACGCACGGACGCACACGCACGCGCGCGTAACGGTCCTTTTTTTCAAGACCAACCGATTTTGCAAGTTGCACCTATTTTCATCTATTTTCGCGCCGTTAATTGTCAGGTGCGCTTTGGGTTGCCTAACTCCGTCTTTATATGTTTGCACTCGCGAGGAGTGTTTTCTGATCCCTCCGCATGTTGAAGAGCATTGTGTATTAGTTATTGGTGGAAGACTTACGTATTGGTTCTGTACCTCTATTTATGACAACCTTTGTAGTTGATTCCTTTTCTTGGAATAAAAAATCTATACCTTTAGGGCGAGTAGGCATCCTCTTGGCTACGTCCAAGGTCGATTGATCAATTTTTGTTTATTTACTTTCTAGTGCTTTAAGTACGGATTTCGAAATACCCGTAGAATCTGCAAATTCGCCGGCATGTTGGTAACATAGATTATTTCTAGACGAGTTCGAAGCGCTGCTTTGGAGGATTTGCTTTCGCCGTGGTCCACCTGCTGAATCTCCTTACTGGAGCCGCTCCTTTGGTCCGCTTCTTCACGGCCCTAATACAGCGATCCACGGTATTGCGAAAGACGCTCGTTCGGTGACTTTGACGCGATGATCTCCAGGTGCCAAGGATAGAATCCGCTCTTTTTTTCTTCTTTATCTGAGAACTTCTACCATCCAGGTCAGTTTACATTAACTTTTCTACTGGCAACCGCTGAAGATGGCGTAAGCTCCTTATGATTTGGGATTCGCGAATTGCTTGCTCGAGTTCCGAACATTTATTTACTATAATTTATGGTTCTGTGCTTTAGTAACTTAATTCTAATTAATCATTATATTTACTTAATTTTGCTTGTAAATTTTCTAATAGTAATTTTGGGTGAAAAATTATCAATTGCTTTATAATAGTAAAATTCGTTCCTTAATGCAACGATTAGTTATTACGGTCGACGCTAAATGCATAACCCGATCGTGGCGGCGAGCCGCAATATATGCTTACAAGGCCTCACAATATTTATGTACTTTAATACCTTTGTTTATTGCTTTAAATATACTTTTGTTATGTTACGATTTATGTAAAGACGTTCTTGAATGAACTAAATTTAATTAACTGCGTACGAATATTAAACATTCGTTTACGCGTTATTTTGAAATCAACACCTTCATCACTGCAGTGAAGATCGCTAATGTAACTGATTTATTTTGCCAATTCATTTCCTCATAGATTCTTTGATTGCAAATAAACGTTTTGCGTTGAATTTAAATTAGAATAATTAAATTCACGAACACCTAATATCTTCTCCTTTTTCAAGCCTGTATTATAAGTTTAGCTTTGACCATAAACACGTGCGAGATAACGAGGCT